>LNAC01000039.1:3015613-3117836 GCA_002007465.1 Ailurus styani
ACCCCTCCCACCCCTTACCCTCACTTCCCAGTGTTGGCCTCCTGGAAATTCCTTTTTTGTTTCACCATCTCCATTCATTTCTCTGTCTTTGGATTTGGTCAGCAGTGAGGGGCCAAACCTGGAAACCTGGTTTGCTTGGGACCCCTGGAGCCAGGTGCTCTTGCACCCCCGCGTCCCAGGAACACCACTATCTCTTTAGCTGGTTCCCCCCCCCCCCCCCACACGCCCTACCTATAAAATACTGGACATCCCCAGGACTCAGTCTTCGGGTCTTCTTTATCATCATTACAGCTTCACTCCCTCACAACCAGTCCCACTTTAAATATCATCTGTACCTGATCTGATGATTCTCAAATCTCTATCTCCAGCTCATACTTCTCCCCTGAGCTCCAATCTCATTTATAACACAATTTGACATTTCAACTTAGATACTTAATAGCTTTTTCATATTAATTTGTTCAAAACTGAATTCTTAATCCCCAATCCCTTACAACCAGTCTTTCCTGTGGCCCCATCATCCTCTCAGCTACTCAGAGCCAAAAACCTAGGAAAACCCAGGTTCTTCTTCCTATTCGATCGGCTTCCACCACTCTCAGGAATTACCCAATCGATCAGCAAGTCCTCTTAGATATACTTCCAGAATATATCCTGAACTGATCTATGTTTCTCCAACACTGCAGCCAGTACCCCAGTCCACATCATCTCTCTCTGGTGACAGCCTCTTAATTAGGTTCCTTCTTTCCACTCTTGCCTAGGTTCAACTGAGTTTCTCCACGAGGGCAGCCAGAGTGCTGTATTAACATGCAATTCATATCATGTCACATTCCTGATTTAAATGGCTTCCCATTGTGCTTAAAATTCAATCCATTTTTCTTCCTTTGTTCTACACAGCTCTACATGATTTGGCCTCGGCCTATCTCCCCATATCTCATTCACATATGCTCACTGTGCTCCAGCCAAACAGGCCTTCTTCCTATTCCTTGCACATACCAAGCTTATTCTCTTCCCCAAGGCTTTTATCCTTGCTTCTAAGGAAAACATTCTTCCCGTGGCTGACTCTATCTCAAACTTTAGGTATCTCAAAATTCACCTGCTCAGAGAGGTACTCCCCGCCCACCTAAAGTAGTACACTACACTCCTTTTCCAGGACTCATTACTCTTAATTACCTCATTTCTTTGTTATTAATCTTACCCCTGCCAGGACATAGTTCATAAGAACAGAAATCTTACCTGTCTTGTTTACTGCTCTATCTTCAGGGCCCAAAACACGGCCTCCACATAATCAGTGCACACTGCACATAATCAGTGCCCAATAAACATGTGCTGAAGTGAGTGCATAGAGCCTACTTGAGGGAACTTTTGAAAGCCAAGCTACAGAAACCAAACTCTAAACGGAGAGAGAGAGAGAGAGATTTCTTCCAGCCCTCCCGACCTGATACAACCATCCTATTACTTGGACCACATAAGCACATAAGAAAGTAAGATGAGCCTAACAATGGACACAAAAAGAAAACAAAATAAGAAAAAAAAAAAAAAAGCAAATAAAATGATTCAAAGGGAAAACAGATTAATAGCAGAGCAAATGCCCTAATGAAAAAGAATTCATACAGCAAATAGGAGAGAACTTCTACTTATTTTTTAAAAGATTTTATTTATTTATTTGACACAGAGAGGGAGGGAGAGAGAGCACAAGGAAGGGGAACGGCAGGCAGAGGGAGAGGGAGAGGCAGGCTCCCGGATGAACAGGAAGCCTCACTGGGGACTCCTGGGATCATGATCTGAGCCGAAGACAGACGCTTAACTGACCAAAGCCAGCCAGGTGCCCCAGGAGAGAAACTTTTAAAAATTAATTACAACCCAAAGGTATGAAATAAATGTCCCTGAGCCCATATTGATATAAATAAATAAATGTGGAAGAAGTGGAAAATCTTCCTTACAGAAAGATTTCTAAATAATTTAAATAAATGCTCACCCCTCCAGGACTTAAAGCTTAATTTCCCCACCCCCATTACTGTTACTTCGTAACTTGGTTCCAAAGAATAGAATATGGCAAGAGGAAGAAAAAGGTAACTTTCCACTAACGAGACCTGGCAAGCACTACCCTGTCTGGTTCATCAGGGATAAACCAGGTCAATAGCGTGTATCTCTGACAGGATGTGATGAGGAAGATACTTCACTTCTTTAGTGTTCTTCCCCAAAACGCACAGTCCCAGTGTATCCAGGAGAAAAACATTAGACAAAGTTAAACTGAGGGACATTCTATAAAATATTTGACCAGTATTCTTCAAAACTATCAGTCATAAAAAAACAGGGAAAGACTAAAAAATTGTCACAGACCACAGGAGGCTAAGTGTGGTATAATGGGAAATAGATATTTAGTCTTTGTCCGTGGTTTCTGGCACACAGCTCCTAAAAACCTTTGGAATATCCAGATAAAAAGAGCGCCTCTGAATGCTAATCAGATGGCTGGTGGCTGGGGGTCCCTATACTGCTTCAGAATGAAGGCTGTTCACCAGAAAGCATGACTGGGGGTTGGAACTTTCAGCCCTACCTCTAACCTCTAAGGAGGGAAGAGGAGCTGGAGATGGAGTTAATCACAAGTTAACCAATCATGCTTACATAATGAAACCTTCAGGGGTGCTTGGGTAGCTTAGCTGGCTAAGCGTCTGACTCTTGGTCTCAGCTCAGGTCCTGATCTCAGGGTACTGGGATCAAGCCCCACATCGGGCTCTGCCCTCAGTGCAGAGTCCGCTTGAGATTCTCTCCCCCTCTCCCTCTGCCCCTCCTTCTTGTGCTCTCTCACTAAAATAAATAAATTTTTAAGAAAATAAAAATAAACATTTTTAATAATTATTAAATCACAAACATATTTACTGGTCACAATTTCAATAAAACTTGAGATGTACTAATGCAAATAACCAAAAGAAATCATGTCACTCCTATTAAAAAAATAATCTTCCAAAGAACTCTTAAGTCGAAGAACAAATCAAAATTAAAATTAGAAATTTAGAAATAAACGCAATGTAATCCCTTTATATCAGAATCTATTATCAGAAAGGCCAAAGTTATAAACTTTACAATCTGAAAATTATTTTATTGTTGAGCAAGAAAATCTGGAACAAAATTAACCATTCAATTCAAAGAACTAGAAAAAAGACAAAATCAACCGAAAGATTATAGGAAGAATTAATAAATGCAAAAGAATAAACAAACACATTAAGAAAAAAAACACTCAGGAACTAATAAATAAAACCAATCACAAGTTTTAGGAAAGATCAATAAAAACAAATGTACCCTAAAAAGCCTAAAGAAAACTCAAGGGAAGAAAGAACTCACAAAAAAAACCAGCATTTGGAATAAGAAAGGGAATGTAGCTACATATATGATAGAAATTTTAAGGAATCACCAGTTACTTGTTATCCTGGAATGGATCCTTAAACAGAAGAAGGACATTAGAGGACAAAGTGGTAAAATCAGAATAAAGTCTGGCATTTAGATAGCAGCTCTGTATCAATGTTGATTTCTTAGTTTTGACAAATATACTATGGTACCATAGGCTAACATCTGGGGAAACTGGGTCAGCGATAAAGAGGAATTCTCTGCATTATCTATGCAACTTTTCTGTAAATCTAAAATTATTCTAAAATAAAACATTTTAACAGAAAGTAACCAGTGAATATCTGTAGTGGGGGAAGAAAAGATGTCATTCACAATGGCACCAAAAGTGATACAATACCTTGGAATAAACGTCAGAAATGTATAAAACCTATATGAAACTTAAATAAATCAGTAAGACTATGCTAGAGGACATTAAAAACATAGAGAATTTTAGTGGTTGCTGGAGGCTAGAGGAAGAGGACATGGGGAATCACTGCTTAATGGATACAGAGGTTGAGTTTGAAAAACTTCTAGAGGTGGATGCTGGTGATAGTTGCACAACCATGTGAATATACCTAATGCCACTGAACTGTAAGTTTTATATTCTATTTTACCGTAATAAAAAGAGAATATACCATATTCCTAAATAGGAAAGCTCAGTATTATAAGCATGTCAATTATTTTCAAATGATGAATCTAAAATGTAATGCAGTTGTAATAAAATCTTAAAATGACTGAATTTTTTTTTACTTGGTTCTACGATTCATTTCATCAGGGTTGGAGCTCACATCTTATGCCAAAATACATTTCAGATAGAGAAAAGATGTTTAAATACAGAAATGAAACCATTAAATTACTAAAAGAAATCACAGGAGACAGCTCCTGGGTGGCTCAGTCGGTTAAGTGTCTGCCTTCAGCTCAGGTCATGATCTCAGGGTCCTGCTGAGGGCTCCCTGCTCAGCAGGAAGCCTGCTTCTCCCTTTCCTCCCCATCGTGCTCTCTCTGTCACTATCTTTGTCTCTCTCAAATAAATAAATAAAATCTTAAAAAAAAAAAAACACAGGAGAAATGTTAAAAATAATCGCAAAGTGGGAAAAACCTTCTAATGTGACACCAAGGCTACAAGCTATTAACGTTGTTTTGATAAATTTTCCTCATAACAAATAGAAAAGCACAATAAAAAAATAAACAAACTAGGAAAAATGATTTGCAACTAACATCCCAGGAAAGATGTTAATTTCCCTACAACATTCATCAGAACACTTACACCAAAGAGTAACTGGTCAAATAGACTGGTATACAAAAATTACCATTTGGAGTTTTTCAAAGTACATTAGTCCACTCAAGTTCTAAAGTTCTGTAGTAAAGCATTTCCCAGCCTTTATAGAACACTAAACCTTTTCTTATGGTCCATGATTAACACCTTGCAGAACATATTTTGGGAACTGTTTATCTAATAGTTCTTATTATTCTCAGGGAAACTCATAATTCTGTGTCATCACATTGATTAAAGATGAAATCATATATACCTTATACTAAATATGTTTATATCAATTTGTGGGGATTACTTACTTGTTAAGCAAGTTTCAAATCTAGGATTTTATCAGAGTTCCAATTTCACCCCTCACCACCACCAGAAAAGGTCCAATACCAACATTCAAGGGTCAGAGGTGGAGAAAACAAAAACCAAAAAGAGGTTCCTTTTTTTTTTAAGATTTTATTTTTTTAAGTAATCTCTACACCCAACGTGGGGCTTGAATTCACATCCCGGAGATTAAGAGTCACAAGCTCTACCGACCTAGCCATGCACCCCAAGGGTAGGTTTCTTAAAGGCTACTTTTACATAATAATTCAGTTACCTTACTAAACAGTGCCTTTTAAAGTAGGTCAAATATAGTTAAGCAAATACTGAGACAAAGAATAAGCTGCCTGTAGACAGACTCATATACTGCATTACATAATACCTTATCGCATAAACAAAGTCAAGATAAATTACTATCAGAACATTGTGTTTTAACTAAACAATCATATGCCTAAGTTACTGTGTTCATATTCAATATCTCCTCGGATCCTCACTATGAAATACTTGAAGGTAGGCAGGATAGATTCTACTCTACTGTTTCCACCTTACAAATAAAAAAACTAAAGTTTTGATGATTTCCCTAAAGGCTAGTAATATTAAGAACTTAGCAGAAATCCAGGTCCAGGGCGCCTGGGTGGCTCAATGGGTTAAAACCCCTGCCTTCGGCTCAGGTCATGATCTCAGGGTCCTGGGATCGAGGCCTGCATCGGGCTCCCTGCTCAGCAGGGAGCCTGCTTCCTCCTCTCTCTCTGCCTGCCTCTCTGCCTGCTTGTGATCTCTCTGTCAAATGAATAAATAAAAAATCTTAAAAAAAAAAAAAAGAAATCCAGGCCCACTTACTCTTCTACATTGTATGTATAGATAAAAATCAACAATTAATGCTAAAAATTTTGTTGAATTATCTATTAAGCATTTGTATAAAGCAACATTTTAATTTCAAGTATCATATTAAAAATACCTGGAGGTTATGCTCAAAGCAGGTCAAGGTTTGATTAAACAGGCTGAGGAAGTATTGTGTGCTATTTGATAATTCTTCACTTTTGTTCGTTAAACAATCTGTCAAAAAAACAGAAACGTATGTTAATATATCTCCAGCAACAATTATAAACTGTCATTTCTCTCTCAAGCAATCATCTTCTGTTTCAAACTATAGTAATTCTTTATTCGAATAAGCATTGTGTGTTCCACATAAGAGAATTTTTCAAATACATGAAGCTTACCCCTTTTAGTTTCTAAGATATTTTTCTACATCATAACCATTTTCACAAAAACCTTAAAATAATCACATGCTCTCCTCTCTCTAGGAAAACAATACACCAAATAAAATTTAAATTGATTTTTGATATGCTGCAAAGTCTTAATCCTGAATATCAGCTATCAAATGCTGACTTAATAAGGGTACTCTTACCGTTGTTTAGGCATCAGACTGTTTATCCTACATTAATTTAACCTAAATTCATATACTTTTTTATCTTTTTGTGTCAAATTTAGTAGTTCTGTGTCTCTTCCATCTTCACTTCTATTGCATCTAACAAGGTCACCTGTTCCAATTTGCTCTTTCAAAACTACTGAGTTGTGGGACCAGAGAAACAAGCTGGTAAGAATCTGGCCAAGTCTGGAAATAAAAAAGAATTATTTTACATATTTTTTTAGAATCTAAAATGATATTCCTCTGCAACTTGATACTCTTGCTTAACATTAGTTTAAGTTCATTCCTCTTGCTTTCTATATATTTAGGATGTAGGTGCAAGTGCCTGGCGTCATATCCTGAAACTTGTGGTCAGCCATTTCAATCTCACTCTTTTGGAGTTCTTGCCCTCCTTACATTCCACATACTCACAAACATCTCTAATCCTGGACAACCTCTGGTTACTTTCTTACTCCCAAATCTGTTTGTAGCACACTATTATAGAAAACTCTAAGGTTATAATTAAGGGACTCAATTCCAATGCTAATCTCAGGGCCACAAAACAATCCTTATAGACACCCCTACCAGTTATTCCACAAGGAATATTCCAAATATTTTTTATGCTCTAGTACCTACTCCACCATACTCCTGTCCTTAATTTCAACTGGTGGCTATATATTATACACACTCAGGACCGTCTAATATGATCTCTCTCAACTGGGAGTGAAGAAACAGGATAGGAAGCTATTGCAATTATCCAGGAGAAAGGTGGCAATGCAAACAAAGAATTCAATGGATAAGAGACAGACTGAATAGGTAGTAAAAGGTACTAGAACATAGCCTCCTCAAAATATGCCTCTTTGGCATATAGACTATTTTTTTTTTAAGATTTATTTATTTATTTGAGAGAAAGAGAGCGTGGGGGTGGGCGAAGGGAACAGAGGCAGAAGAGAGAGTCCCAAGTAGACTCTGCAGTGGGCTCGGGGCTAATCTCACAACCCTGAGATCATGATCTGGGCCCAAATCAAGAGTCGGCTGCTTAACCAAATGAGCCACCCAGGTACCCCTGGTGTATCAACCACTGGGAACCAGCAGAAGCAGGAAAAAAGCTCTAAAATCAGGGGACACCATTACATTTCATAAGAAAAATTTACATTTATAATGGAAATTTCCATTTGTAAAGATGTCTCCTTCACAGTGAAAGGAAGCGGACTCTAACAACTCTAACCAATGGAAAGGCTCTAACTAAAATCTGCATAAAACACCTGACTAAACAACCCTAGTTTACCATACTTTTCCCTGTTATCTTCCCATAACTTGCCCCTCCACCCAGAAGTCCCAAACCCCTTTTCTTTTGATTGGCCTAAGACGATGTATAAGTCCAAATTCCCTTTTTTTTTTTTTTAAGATTTTATTTATTTATTTGACAGAGAGAGACACAGCTAGAGAGGAAACACCAGCAGGCGGGGGAGAGGGAGAGGGAGAAGCAGTCTTTCCCGAAGAGCAGGGAGCCGGATGTGGGGCTCAATCCCCGGACCATGGGATCATGACCTGAGCCAAAGGCAGGCACTTAACAAATGAGCCACCCAGGTGCTCCTATAAACCCAAATTCTAACCATCCCTTGGGATTACTCCCACATGTCACTTCCATCACTGGGACATGTTAACAAACTTCTGTTTGTTTTTCTCAATCTGTTTTTGGTCGTCTAATTTAGAGCTCCAGCAGAGAACCTAAAATGGGTAGAGGAAAGATGGTTTTTTTCCCTTCCCTATAGGAGACACTAGACTATGACACACTGTGAGATATGCATGTGCTCTCATAATATCAAGAGGCAGGTACAATCATTATCCCCATTCTCTAAATAAGGAACAGAGGCTTAGAGCAATTAAGGAAGTTGCCTATGGCCACAAAACTGTTAAGTGAAAACCTGAAATTCCTATACAGTTTGATTCCTGAGCCTGCATTTCCAAACAGTGGGAAATAAAATATTCACATCTATATTCTTTTTTTTTTAAGATCTTATTTTTAAGCAATCCTTACATCCAACATGGGGTTCAAACCCACCACCCTGAGATCAAGAGTTGCATGCTTTTCCAGCTGTGCCCACCAGGCACCCCTCACTCTATACATTCTAAACCGTTAAAGTTCAATCCTGGGAATCAACAAATACATGCCACTGCTCCTCCTTCCACTACTATAGACATCTTGCACCACACAGGGATTCAGGCAGTCACTACCAACTGATCAGTATTGCCAACAGCCATGAGCCTTAAACCTGGTGAGCAGGAGGGCAGCAACTAGCAAAACTCCTTTGGGCAAATTATTAAAAGACATCCTCTCTGGGTCAATTAATCACACAAAGGCACTTCTGCCTCCAGAAGCTGAGCTGGAATTCAGCCCTATTCACCCCCTTACGCCCTAGTGCAGGGCTTGGTGTGTGCCTGGTATGCATGGGCACCTGCTGATGAAACTATCCCTAGAGTCTTTCCCTCTCTGAACTCTTACACTGTGCATTCTCCACGTCTTTATCTTCTCAGGAATGTGAGTCCCATTCAGAGCAATAAAGTAATATACTGAAGATCATACATCAAGTTAGTAAAGCACTGAAATACAAAATATAATTTCAGACTTTCAATTAAACAGCCTCTTCATTATATCATGTTTTCTTTACTATTTGAAAATGTTACTCCATCTGTCAGCTTTCAAAAAGTTCACATACTAAATTCTTTTTTAAAAAAAGAGAACATAAGCCCCTCTTAATCCTGGTTTAATGTCACCACAAAGTAGCCTTGAATCCTTTCATGCATGAGGCAGTACACAATATATAAAAACAAACACAACTACAAATATGCAGAATATTAGTATATTGGTCTAAAAGATTAAACAGGGGCACCTGGGTGGCTCAGTGGGTTAAAGCCTCTGCTTTCGGCTCAGGTCATGATCTCAGGGTCCTGGGATCGAGGCCCACATCGGGCTCCCTGCTCAGCGGGGAGCCTGCTTCCCCCTCTCTCTGCCTCCCTGTGATCTCTCTCCCTCTGTGAAATAAATAAATAAAATCTTTAAAAAATAAAAAATAAAAAAATAAAAGATTAAACAGGTTTTCTGTTTTTGTAGTTGACATTTTACAGGAAGTAGTAGGAATACAATTTCATACATACCAATTGCATGTCTATGTTAATGAGCCATGTCATGGCAACTGACACACAGTATAGGGATGAGTGTGTGTGGGTCCCTGTACTCTTATAGTATAAAGCACATGAAGTATACAAAGCAGTATAAAGCACATGAATGTGAGAAAGCAGTGGCAATTTCTTCTCTGCACAGTATGCAACTGAAATTAATTCTTTATAAAAAAAAGTAATTTATAGGATAATTATGAAAAATAAAAACAAATGAAAAAATCATTTATAAAGGAAGCTTCCTCTGAACAAAAGAACTGAGTCTCTTCTATTTTACTGACAACCATTCCTTTTCATTTAAAATAATTTGAAAATTAAACTAAAAGCTAATATAGACTGGTCATCTTGTTAAGTACCACATTAATGCAATACCATCAAAATTTTTTCAGTGATCATTAGAAAGTGGTATTATAAAGCACAAAGGAGTTCATTTATACAACAGGATTTAAAATGTCTTCATTATTAACGAGCCCTGACTTTCTGATTTAAAATAAAGGAACTCTAGCAAAATTCCTCTTTTATGGTTTTGTAGGAATTGGGAGCATAATGTTATAAGCAGTGAGAAGCTATATATTTTAGAAATTAGTAAGTTAAGGAATATTAGTAATAATAAAGCTTCCTATAAGCACTAAGTGAAGTGGTTATTATGAATTTTCCACATCTCAGATAATCAATGCAGCCTCATCAAGGACAGATTAGCATAGCTTCTTTCTCAGTGAGGGCTCAAGCATCAGCTCAAGAGGCATTCTTAAAGGTGTGGAGGATTCAAGTTAAGATACATAGACCTAAATTATCATGACGGAAATTATTAGCATCTTTAGATAAAGTATTTGGCATCCATTAGGAGTTTGTATAAAGATCTCTGCTGTTTTACAAAACTAGTTTTATAGAAAACAACAGAGACAATCACCAATTTCTGAAAAATAGGGCAAGCTTCAGAAAATATAGTATAAACTATGAGAACTTTGTACCTGAAGAACGTAATTAAGTTTGAGTATGAAAACAAAGACTTTTTAAATTATAAGATACAAATAAGTGAGTCTAATGCTTAGAAAATTACCATGTTAAAAAAAAAGAAAAGAAAATTACCATGTAGGTAAAATAAGAGGGTTTCTGCTTAACTGAAATTTTGGTTAACCATGAAGTTTTATTATTGACTTTTTAAGAAAGATTTCATTTATTTATTTGAGTGAGAGTGAGAGAGAGGGAGAGAGTGAGCACGAGCTAGGGGAGGGACAGAGGGAGAAGCAGACTCCCTGCCTAGGGGGGAGCCTGATGTGGGCTCAATCCCCAGACTCCAGGATCATGACCTGAGCTGGCTTAACTGACTGAGCCATTCAGGCACCCATTAATATTGACTTTTAAAGAATTAAGACACAGTAAGTGAAGGGTGATAGTGTATGCCTTTCTTAAATATGCCTCTTTGCCTTAAGGATTATTTTGAGCTAAAATCACTCGAAAAACAGCAAATGCAGAAAGCTTTCTGTGAATTGCCCTTATCTACCTAAAGACAGATCTTCCAAGAGAAATTCAATTATCATAAATCCCTTCCCTGGGAGTTCCAGCAACTAGGTAAGATTGACTCTTATCACAGGAAAGGAGACCAGTGCAACAAAATTGAAAGCCCAGGAAAAAACCCCAGCTGAATTCATAGAAAGAGAAGAATGGTGATTGCCAGGGGCTGGAGGAAATGGGGAGATGTTGGTCAAAGGATACAAACCTCCAGTTTTAAGATAAGTAAGTCCTAAGAACCTAATGTACAGCAATGGTCATTATGGTTAGCAATACTGTCTTATATATTTGAAAGTTGCTAAGACAGTAAATCTTAAACCTTCTCACCACACAAAAGAAATGGTAATTATGTGACACATTACACTTCACACCATGGTGGTAATGGTTTTGCAATATAGATCAAATCAATACACTGTACACCTTAAACTTCTGTTATATGTCTATTATATTTCAATAAAGTTGAAAAAAGAAAAAACAGAGAACCAAAACACTTTACCATAAAACAATCCATGGTCTCATCAAAGCTTGTGAGTCTGCTAATTATTCAACTGTCAGATGCACAGGATAACTAAGCAGCATGTCAATAATAAGGCTATCCCTATGTCCACAATACACCTTTGATAACGGTTTTGAAATTCTGTAGAGGAGAAATATATTTTCTTTACTACTTAGCAGTCTCCACAAGAACTAGTTCCCATGTTATTTGTAACGTGAATTAGAAGAGCTGAGCTGTTAACACTTCTTTAAAGTCTCAATCAATTTCCAGGACCTTCTTTCCTACCAAGACTAATATCATTCAACGACATAGGAATTCTAAAGATAAAAGAGATGGGAATGGTACATGGAAGGCACTCTCTTTTTTATTGGGTTTCTTGCCTTCCTTTCATCAACTAATAACAGCAGAGACAAGATGTCAACCCACAGCTAGATTAAGTAGAAAGATGATTTATGACAGTGTATAATTTTAATATTCTTTTAAACAATATTTTAGCTTTTATATTTTTACATTTTTTAAAAGATTTTATTTATTTATTTGATAGAGAGAGAGATCACAAGTAGGCAGAGAGGCAGGCAGAGAGGAGGAAGCAGGCTCCCTGCTCAGCAGGGAGCCCAATTTGGGGCTTGATCCCAGGACCCTGGGATCATAACCTGAGCCGAAGGCAGAGGCTTTAACCCACTGAGTCACCCAGCCGCCCCTATTTTTACATTTTTAATAATATTTTTAAAGATTGATTTTATTTATTTACTTATTTAATAATATTTATTTTAGAGAAAGGGCAGGGAGAGGCAGAGGGGGACAGAGAGGGACAAGTAGACTCCACGCTGAGACTGGTTTTGATCTTATGACCCTGAGATCATGACCTGAGCCAAAACCAAGAGTCGGGTGCTCAACCAAATGAACCACCCAAGTGCCCCTTTAATAATCTTAAAAAAATTTTTTTGTGTTTTCATATTTTAAGTATTCTTTTTAAAAAATAGCCTCTAAAATTCACTTAAAAAGATTTGTACCAATATAATTATATTTCTGCATTTGCTAGCAGAGAGGATGAAAAAATAGTCATTTTATATCAAAAGATACATTCTTACAAAATGGATCACATATTGGTTTAACTCTCCATTTAAAAGAATTTTTTAAACATCTCAGTAGTTTTTGTTCATACTTCGTCATTTGTTTTCTTCCTATTTTATCTTTTAGGTGCTAGAATGAATGGATTCCATATTATTCACCACTAAAGATCCTTATTGCTGGCATTGGGGTGTATTTGCAAATTTAATTAACTAGATCATCACAAAAAGGTAATAGAGACAAATGGGTTAGTGGCTTGAGTTTAATAAATTCACACAAGTTCCGAGAAAACTGTTTTTCTTTGTATTTAAATAAAAAGGCAAATAATCCAGAAAAAATTTTTTGAAAATTTGTATTGTGATTTTCATGTATATACTGTAGAGAAAAAATAAATTTCCCTCTATTTTCCTAAGTTCTCAGCTGGGGCTCCTGTAACAAAAGACAGATAACAAGAGAAAGACAAAAGTTTGATAACACGTATCTCTCACATATACATGGCAGACACACAGGAAAAATGAGTAACTCAAAGAGATGGCTTAGAATTCAGGCTTAATGTCACCTTCAGTTAAGAAGAAAGAAAGAAGAGTATGAGGGAGGCTGGTTATGAAGAAGTGACCAGGGGAAACACGGTAAACAAACGTAAGGTTTGTTATTTAGATATATGTCCCAGCCTTTTCCATTTTTAAGATTCATTTGTGATTTAGAGTCATCTGTTTCTTGGTACAAAGAAGGAAATACTCTTACAAATGGAGATTTCCTTTATAAATACAAGTTTCCCTTATAAAATGGTTACTTCTGTCTTCAGAGCCTCTCCTGTGTCTGTTTATCAAAATAATCAGCTCAAAATTATCCTCAAACCAAAGAGGCATATTTTGTGGTGGCATATTCTGGTCTTCTACAGTCATATTTTGGAGTAATGTTTACTAATTTCCTACAGTACAAAATTACAACATCCAAGCAAACTTCTGACCAGGCACAATTCCTTTAAAATTATAACATAATATGACTGTTGTCTTCCATTTATTAAAAAAGTAAACATCCCTTGTATTCTTCTACATTATTTCTAAAGGTCAATGATTTAAAAAAACAATGAATAGGTAGGAAATAGATTTTAAGTGCACAAGTAAATGGAAACCTTTATCATCATTCATTAAGAAAACAATAGAGTCAGGGCACCTGGGAATTTCAGTTGGTTAAGTATCCAACTCTTGGTTTCCACTCAGGTTGTAAACTCAGGGTACTGAGATCAAGTCCTGCATCTGGCTCTGTATTCAGCACAGAGAGAATTAAGATTCTCTCTCCCTCTCCCTTGGCCCCTCCCCATCTAAAATAAATAAATAAATCTTTTAGGGTGCCTGGGTGGCTCAGTGGGTTAAAGCCTCTGCTTTCTCAGCGTCCTGGGATCGAGGCCCACATCGGGCTCTCTGCTCAGCGGGGAGCCTGCTTCCTCCTCTCCCTGTCTCTCTGCCTGCCTCTCTGCCTACTTGTAATCTCTCTCTCTGTGTCAAATAAATAAATAAAATCTTTAAAAAAAATAAAAATAAAAAATAAATCTTTTAAAAAAGAAAAAAAAAGAATAAAGATCCCATGAAATTAGTGTTTAATAGATCTGGTTGCTAGAGATGCAATTTCATGACAGCCTAATGCCAGATCACTGCTGAGCATTTACATTTGCCTAGAAAATGTGCAAGTCTTTAAAAAATTTTTTCACATTATCTAGTTTTAATTTTACATAGTATTAATTGCTCTTTAGAAAACAAGAGTATTGGGCGCCTGGGTGGCTCAGTGGGTTAAAGCCTCTGCTTTCGGCTCAGGTCATGATCTCAGGGTCCTGGGATCGAGGCCCGCATCGGGCTCCCTGCTCAGCGGGGAGCCTGCTTCCCCCTCTCTCTGTCTGCCTGCCTCTCTGCCTCCTTGTGATCTCTCTCCCTCTGTGAAATAAATAAATAAATAATCTTAAAAAAAAAAAAAAAACGAGAGTATTTTACATTTATATTTTTAGTAAAAGATTAGGCTTTCCATTATATCAAGGAAGTATATAGCATAAATGCACCATGCTTCTTTCACCTGACAACATGTCTTGACCAAATTAATTTTAATTAGGAAGTAGGCATTTCATTTGTTCTTCAAAAGTAGTTCAATCAAGGAATATTTTTAAGATACAACGGCTCACAGAAAAACAAAGTTATCCTAAAAATTTATTCTAAAAAGTTTTATAACTACCATATTAAGTAAATATGCAGTAAAATGTTTTTTCTTTTTTTAACTAATTGGAAAAGAAAGCTATTTTGAATTAGTGAAGTCTTTGTCACAAAACATCTTTTAAAGAAAAGATGCTTTACCTCTCAAGTATAAAAATTAAGTCGCATCAAAAGAAGTGAACCCCAATATATATCCCATTTATTCTAATTAATTTTCAATTATTTATAATTAACATATTTTTTCTATATCAATGGGTTTAAGGGTTTAAGAATAGTTAAAAATAGCTCTCCTAAGTTAAGCAAACTGTTCAATCATATTTATAGTAGAAACTTTTACACCAAAAAAGTAAAGCTTTTGCTCTTAAAAAAAAAAAAAGGTAACTGTCAGCCAAGCCTCTGTTCAAATTACCAGAAAATCTGAATAGAGACAAAACTAAAAGAGTCAATATTCAGTATACCAATTTGTACTAAAAAGAAAAGAAACTTAGCAGGGGTCTTTTTGCCATTTAGTTTTTCTGATATGAACTAAACAAAAAGACAAGTCCTTAGAAAAGTTAAATTCAGGGGCGCCTGGGTGGCTCAGTGGGTTAAAGCCTCTGCCTTCAGCTCAGGTCATGATCTCAGGGTTCTGGGATTGAGCCCCGCATCGGGCTCTCTGCTCAGCAGGGAGTCTCCTTCCTCCTCTCTCTCTGCCTGCCTCTCTACCTACTTGTGATCTCTCTCTCTGTATGTCAAATAACTAAACAAAGTCTTAAAAAAAAAAAAAAAGAAAAAGAAAAGGAAAGTTAAATTCATTAATGACTTACAGGTACACAGATTTTTTAATCCTGCAGATCTCTCCTGCCCATGCCCTACTTTGTTTTCTTTGCTTCTTGCCTAAACTATTTCATAATAACTCTCTCACTGGTCTCTCTCTTCCTCTTCCAGTAGGATTCCATAAGAAGAAAAAATAAACGTCTTTGTAGTTAAAAAAAAAAAAAAAAAAAGCTACAGATGGTGACTACGGTTACTGTGGTGAGCACTAAGTCATGTATAGAATTGTCAAATCACTAAGTTGCACCCCTGAAACTAATATAACATAGTAGGTCAACTATATTTCAGTAATTTTTTAATGAAATACATTAAAAAAAAAAAAGCTTGGAAAGTGCTAGGTTAAATGTTAAAAGATTTTTTTAAACCTGTAGTACTTGTTACTGCCTTTACTATTCCGTGTGTACTGTAAATGTCCAAAATATTATAGTATACAACCATTTCTTAATAAAATGGTTGTGATAAACTACTGTATCAGTCAAGGTCCCACTTTCCTTTTCCAACTTTACCTCCCACTGTGCTTCCAGACCCTGGAACACCTACTACTCTTTCACACCTCTGTGCCTCTGTCCATGATGCCTAGTTCCCTGCAGTGTCCTTCCTCTCATCTCTACTTACTGAAATCACGCCTAGCCATGAAAGTATAGGATCAAAAACTACCTCCTCCAGGAAGTCATTTCAAATTCTCCCCAATTCATTTTCTACTTACCCCAAGGATTCTATAACTTTATTAAAGCATTTATTTGTCTGCCTTAGATTATCCTATAAACATAACTTTCTCCCCCACTAAATCATAAGGCATGGAAAATAAGAACTCCCTAGTTCACAGCTGGTATTCAAAACACAAATTGAAATAGTGGTTTTAGTTTTTCCAAAGAGTGCCTGAAAATAGATCTCACTGTGTTATACGAATACATATAAACTTGCAAAACTGGTAGAACAGATGTTACCACCTCCCATCACCACCATTTGACAGATTATAAACATCATAATTATTACATTAAACAGTTAACATTTCTTCAACATTATGTGCCAGCTACTCAGCTAAGTTCTTTACATTTTTCGTTTAATCCTAAAAATAATCTTATAAGGTAGGTTTCATTATTATCCCCAATTCATCTCCACATCAGATGAGGAAATTGAAGGTCCAAGAGAAGTTACAAGCCCAAGGTTTGACTGCTAGTGAGTCAGGGTTAGGAAGTAGCAGAGCTTAGAATCAAGGCCAGATCTGTCGACTGCAAAGTTCATTCTGTTAACTGCTACACTTTTCTGCCTTTCAGTATTTGGCCAAGTAATTCCCACTAATAAACCATAATGCTAATCGAGGTTCATATAAACTTAGTAATAAAAAGTATTATCTAGCTTCAAAGATCTCAAAATTCACTAAATGCAACATGAAAATGAAAGAATTACTTACTTGCACAATTTGCCTTCTGCCACGTGGAATTAAAAAACTCAGACAGAATCACAACTATCTGCATTCTATCTGCCATTAAGAGACTTCTGGCACAACTATGACTCTCTGACGTATTCTGTAACAAAAAGACAGAAAAATACAATCTGAGTATTTTTAGACTTCCCAAACAATAGCTTTAAGCAAAACACAAACAAAACAACAAAAACCTTATAAAACTAAAATATTTATTAAAAGCATTTTTAACATTTTGTTTGATACAATCAAATAATGATGTCATTAATAACCATAATAAAACAAAAGCAGCTAAATATTTATTGACACCAGGTTCACCACCAAGGGAAGAAAATCTTTGCTTCTTAAATAAATACTTGCTTCTGTTGAACAATGTCAACAACTTAGGCCCAATTGTGTGCATCATATTCCTTATGTTTTGTACATAGGAAAAAATTCTGGAAAGCTTTCATCAAAACGTAGCACTGGTTATCTCTGAATAATGGAAATACAGTGATTTTCATTTTCTTTTTTGCCTCCTTTACACTAAATTTTTCTACAATGAACACATACTACTTACATAATTTAATCTGGTGAGTAAATGATTACAAAATATTTAAGTGTCATTTTCTGGGAAATTTTTGGTTCAAAACCTTATAAATCACAAGAAACTGGGACACACCAATTTGTACCCAAATAGTTTATACCCCCATAGAATATGCTTTCCACAGATCATTTTTTTTAAAGATTTTATTTATTTATTTGACACACAGAGAGAGATCAGATCACAAGTAGACAGAGAGGCAGGCAGAGAGAGAGGAGGAAGCAGGCTCCCTGCCGAGCAGAGAGCCGATGCGGGCCTCGGGATCCCAGGACCCTGAGATCATGACCTGAGCCCCTGAGCCAAAGGCAGAGGCTTTAACCCACTGAGCCACCCAGGCACCCTCCACAGATCATTTTAATAATGAAACTCACGCTATGCAAAAAAAGTAAATCCAAGTTTCTAAATTATTTGATCTGTATTGATTTCTTTTCCCTTTTGCCCCAGGCAAGGAATTAAGTCGTGCTGACCCTTCATTCTTTCAAAGTTATTTAACTCCTACAATTTACTTACCAGGCACTCTAAGAATCCAGGAGTTATGAGGATATAGAAAGGAGAAGGGAATGCCATAAACCATGGGACTTCAAGAACCTCCCCAGAGGTTAACTACCAAGTCTTATCAATTCTACCTCCTACATATCTCAGAAATCTATCCATTCCCCCATCACAATGGTCCCCATGTAGCCTAGCCTCCATTTCTCACATCACTGCAAGAGTCTCTTAATTCATCTCCCACAGGGTGCCTGGGTGGCTCAGTGGGTTAAAGCCACTGCCTTCGGCTCAGGTCATGATCCCAGGGTCCTGGGATCGAGGCCCACATCGGGCTCTTTGCTCAGCGGGGAGCCTGCTTCCTCCTCTCTCCTCTCTCTCTGCCTGCCTCTCTGCCTACTTGTAATCTCTCTGTGTCAAATGAATAAATAAAATCTTTAAAAAATTCATCTCCCACACCTACCCTTCCACTCCCCTCCCCATTCCCGCTCCCTCCACTTTCTCTCAAGTAACAAGAATGGTTGTTTAAAGTACAAATCTGATCATGTCTTTCTACAGAACTAATCTTCTCAATAACATTTTATTGCTTCAATATGAAAGTCTAAAACCCTTAACACACCCAGTAAGGCCCACGTGACCCGGTACCTGCCTACTTCTTCAGGCTCAGATCACTAGTCTCCTCCTGGCTCATAGTACTTTTGAGTTCTTTTTAGTGCTCAAACATACCAGACTCAGTCTTCGCACCTGCTACTTTTTACATGTATACCTTTAACCACTGACCACTCCACCTACCACTAGCCCTAGTCCATTATATGCTTTGGTAGCATCTGGGGGTTTCCACTTTGCAACACTTATCACACCTGAATTAAATAATTACTTGTATTATTATATGCTTAATATCTGTTTTCCTGGCCAGACTACAAGCTCTGCTTATTCACAGCTATACCCTTAGTAACTACTATAGCCCGCACATGCTAGGAACTCAACAATTTTCTTGAGTGAATGCATAAGAAGTATTATTTTCTGATCACTAATGAAAGACAAATTATTATGTTATTCTATGTTCTGAGTTTCCTCCTAAATTCCTAAGACTTTATCAGTTTATAGTTTAAAAAGTACATTGAACAGTTCCAGGTACACACCCCCAATCACTAGCACCTTCATAAATTTATATACATATCTTTGTATATCTATACCTATCTAGATAAATTTTAAACAAACCAAGTACAATGAGAGAGAGCTAAGCAATTCAGAGTTGGCGGTCAAAGCATCCTGGCAACTTCTCTGAGGATGCTGAACAGCTCAGTGAAATCACTATTGGTTTATACCAAGAGAAGAAAGTATGACTCTGAGGAAGAGGAAATCAGTCACTTATACCATTCAAGTTTCACAAATCACTGTATTCTTTACCTTCAGATAATAAAACTATATGTAGTCCTTGTCTCAGTAATTCCAAGAGGAAGTGACAAGAAAAAATAATTCTCACGAGACAACTGTTAGATTAAATGAATTAGCTTGCTATAACAGAAATAGCTTGCAAATTTCTACCTTTGATTCTTTTTCTCCTTGTTATATTTCCCTCCTCTCTCAATCAATCCATGGACATGGATTCACCCTGAAGAGATGATAAAGGATATCTTATTCAAAATTCAGCTTATAGGTTTCCTTTGATTAACCCTGCCTTGCTCTGTTCCTTCAATTCAGCATCTCCCTTAACCCTTTTGCTGTAAATTGCTATTGTTCAAAATATAACACTCACATTGATGATTTTTTCCTTTTTTCTTTTTCTCAAAACAGGTTTATTTCCCCAACTACACTGATAGCTTGAAGGTTGGGCCTTATCCTCCTTTCCCTGCTGTATTGTTTTACCAGCCCAATATTTAAGAATAATATGTGCTTGCTGATTAAACTGACTTAAAGGAAAAATTGAATCTAAGTAAGTCAAATACATTATTCCCTAGAAATAACCCCCCCAACACACACACACACACACACACACACACACACACACACACACACAGAATTGATTCAAGTTCACTTCTAAGAAACTCAGAACACTTCTTTTTCCGTAAGTTCATTATTACACATGATGATTCGATTCCCAAACCAACCTAGTGAAAGGTTTTTTTTTTAAGAAAGCCTATTAAATCCATGAAGTACCTCATAACCGTAGAAATAATACTTTAAAGCTAGCAAAGAATATCCACCTCTACTGAGGAAAGGAAGGGAAAAACGTTAAGGTCTAGGATGAATTGGAGAGGAAATCCAGACTGAAAAAGGAGTTTTTCTTTTTTTTTTTTTTTAACTCTTGACTCGTCTTTTCACACAAGGGTGAGGTGAGCCTGATGCCCAGATCATTGGTATAATCTAACAGGCACAAATGAGAGGAAGGAAGTTTCTGTACCCCTTTCCCTCGACTCCCCACCATGCCGCTCTTGGGCAATAAGGAATTCATGTGGAAATTCGAACACAGATTGGGTGATGACCATAATACTGTACCACTAGAGTTCGGGGTAGTGTTTTAACCTCTTCTTAATTCCACAGTATCTACACAAATGAGGAAAGCATTTGCTCCCTAAAAATATACAAACTTTGCATCATCATTCAATCATCTTGGCCACAAAACTCACCTAATTGCTCAAACAGAATATGATGTCATATCATACCCTGCTATAGTGATGGGGACAAGTCTTGGGTACTTTGTTTTTAAATCATAGGAAGACAGATAGATAGGGATATACATCTGCCTTGCTATACCTAATGGAAGTATGCCTGAAAATATTGCAGGTAAGCCTAAATTTATTTAAACTATGTTAAAATCAAATACAAATGGAGACCGTGTACATGGAGTACGTGGATACCAGACTTGAACATGCCCTGATCAGACAAAACCAGTTTAGTTATACAAATAAAAGCTTAATTTAGCTTATCTTGCAAGACAAGTGAGGTTAACCTGACCTGGGCCACTTCTTATCTCTTTGAAAATCACAAACCAGACTTATACTGTTCCCCAAAATTGATATGAGATCATTGCTAAGCCATTCTCTTTTAAGAAAATTCCTATGAAAAATAAAATTCATATATTGTAACCAACTCTGTGAAGAATTAACGCAGTCACTCTTCCATACTATGTACATTGCTTTATAACAATGCATCTCCAAGCCTCATTCCAGGTTTTGGTTTGAGTGCTCCCAGTTTGCAAACTGTCTTTTTTGGTGTGTAAACAATGAACTTCTTACTAATTGCTACTTTAGTGATTCACTGGTTTTACTTGTTTTTTCCAAACTTGAAAACTAGCTCTTTACAGAAAGATTGAACACATTATTTATTTAGTGCAAATAAATTTCCTATTTATGTAAAAAAGTAGATTTGTTAAATAACATCAGGCTGACTTAAAGCAGGATGCAACTCTATATAAGCTTATATTTTGTCAGATCAACTATGATTTATGAAATTCCAATCACATTTTCATGAGACTTGTCCTCTCAATACAAGAGGAACTTTCCCTCTCCACAGTCCCAACCCCATTCTTCGTGTTTTTCCTTTACAAGATATATCCAGCCCACACCTCATGACTCCTACCAGCCCTGACACTCATCCTTTACAACTCTAGACCCTGTAAGTTTCTTATCAGCAGAACATGTATTCTTTCCCTTGTATTCCTCCCTCCCTCCCTGTCTTTTTCATTAAACCCCTCACAGAATCTACCACGTGACCAGAAAAGTGCTAAGAGTACCAAAAATGGAGCACAGATATACCACTTCCTAAATTTTAGCTCCCAATTACTGAGAACTACTAGTATGTGCTAGTTTTCTAAGAGCTCCTTTTATGTTATCCATAAGAAAACAGGCATAGAGAATGTAAGTAACTTGCCCAGAATATGCCGGCTAATAGGAACTGGACTCCTGGCTGACTGGCTGCAGACTGTCTTAATCACTAAAATAAGCTCTCATATGTTATCTCTTAAAATCTTAGTAACAGTCACATCAGGCAGCTGTTTTTCTCCATTTTGCAGAGGAGTAAACTAAGACTATAAGATAATTAATCCAAGACCAAGCTGCTATAAAGTGGCAGATCTGATATTATCTGGCTACAAAGCTCAAGTCTCCTAACCACTATCACACTATAGTTTCCCCACTCGGAGTTTCAGGAAAGGGTCTTTCCTGGGAACACCACGTAGAGATGGGAAGAAGCTGTGTCAGAGTGGGGTGAAGAGAGTAAAGGAGGGAAAGGAAAAGTAGGGTTAAACGTGCAGGATCCCCACGAAAAACAGCCATACCTATCTGCAAAAACGTATCAAGAAGATGCCCAAAACCAGCCATGGAGGCAAAACTTCAAACTCCAAGACCTATAATACCACCCACTCTTCTGATGCCCCAAACTGCACAGTCCCAGTCCAATCCCTTTTCCTTACAAACAGGGAAACTGAGGCCCCCCAGAGTAAACCATCATTACATCCTCTTTTCCCAACCCTCCACGCCGGAGGTCCCGGGTGTGCTCTTCTACCCACCCCCACGGCTCGACTGATGTTGTCCATCTTGTTGGCGACCTGTTGGAAGAGGGGGTAGCAGGTCTGACAGAGGCGCACCGGCCGGGCGCTGCGCACTAGACACCCCGTCAGCTCTGTGCTGCTGTTGGCGAAGTCCAGTAACAGCTCCCGACACTCGGGATCCAGATCCGGCAGGTCCGGGGGTAGTGACAACGGCCCCAGCCTTCCGCCCTGCAGCAGGGTCAGGGACAAGTCCTCCACCTCCAGCAACTGCTGCTCGGATAGGACGTCGTGAAGGACCCTGTGGGGGCTGCTGACCACGGCGAGAGCGCCCAGAGCCAGCCCCGACCACAGCAGCGGCACTAGCAGCAGCCTCGGCAGAAGCAACGACCTCCGCCACGCGACTGTCGCGCCGGGACCCATTGCGGGGTTCACAAACCCCAAGGCACTCACTGCCGGCTCTCCACCCCCCGCCGGTGCTGCTGACCGCCGCCGCTTCCGGCTTCCTCGGGCGCAGGCCGTGAGCTGGGTCACGAGGCTCGCGCGTCATGGCCCCGCCTTCGGCGCGCGGCGCCCCGCCCCATTGGCTGCCGAGAGCCTCGCGCGGCCCTCGGGCGGCGCGCGTGCGGGAGCGCGCACACACAGGCGGGTTCGCGCTCCCAGCCGGCTACCAGCACCTGAGCGAAAGGATGCGCGACCAGGGGCGGCGTCAGGCTGTGGACCACCGAGCCCAGGCTCGCCCACGCTGTGACTACAGGTGCCCACCACGTCGAACAATTGAATCTCGGGGATCTGGGCCCTCGGTCGCCCAACGCTTTGGGAGTTCCCTGAGTTCTAGAAGTCTGAGGAGTTACTTCACACCGCAGAAAGCCGGACGGCCTCCGCCGTGGGAATTACGAGTGAGTTCCTTGAGAAAGCTGCTGGCAGGTGCCTTGGCAGGTTTTTGCTTGGTGGTTTCTTAGCGTAATTTCCTCCCTCATCCTATCTGGAAAGAGTAATAACATCTGTTGATTATTTTGGATAGTGGACCCTAGTGGCTTCGAGCTTTTTTTTTCTCTTTTAACTGAAACTGTTAACGTCAGCGTTGTCTAATAGTCGTTGTGCGATCATGGAAGAATTCTAGATCTGCATTTTCTAATACGGTAGCCACTAGTCACTTGCAGCTGCTGAGCGGTTGTAACGTAGCTACTGCGACCGAGGAAGTTAATTTTTAATTGCACTTAATTAGAGTGTAAATAGCCTCATCTGGCTCGTGGTGCTGTGTTGGACAGCGCAGGTTCTCTCACTGTGTAGTTTGGTCCTCGGGTGGCTCATGTCCAGGTTTGCTTGGGACTGAAGTGGTTTCCGGGGTGCATGCAGCACAAACCTGCATCCAGTGCAAAACCCAGGAAGGTCCTGGGCAAACCGCCTAACTACAAACTCCCAATTGCTGACATGCCCAAGCAGTGGCAGGGACACTCCCTGACAAGTACCGGATACCATTGCTGGGCTGTAGGATGTAAGCTAATGACCTGGAAAACGGTTTTCTGACAAGTATCTGTCAAACAAGTTTGGTGGAAAAATATTTCCTGGCTGTTTTGTGTGCTCCTGCTTTTAGTTTTGCCTTGTAAATTGGCTACTATACTAACTCCCTTTTAGCTTATGGTACCAATTTATGCTTTGGAGGGTTCTTAAAGTTACTTGTTACCCAATCTGTTTGGTTATTGTTTTGTATTCCTAAATTTGCTTGCGATGGCTAAATTTTGTTTTATTTTCTTTACCAAGAAACTGAACTAGTGGGGAACTTGATTTATGGGTGCCTGTGTGGCTCAGTCGTTGGACGTCTGCCTTCGGCTCAGGTCATGATCCCAGAGTCCTAGGATCGAGCCCCGCATTGGGCTCCTTGCTCAGTGGGGAGTCTGCTTCTCCCTTTCCCTCTGCCTGCCGCTCTGCCTACTTGTGCTCTCTCTGTCAAGTAAATTTAAAAAAAATAATAATAATAATAAAAAAGAAACTTGATTTATATAACAATAAATGTATTTCCAGAGAAGAGAAAGTAAGTTGTCTTAATTTTTCTCAAATGTTAGCCTGTTACTTTTAGGCCTTCCTATGCGTTAGAATCACCATTCTTTTTTTTTTAAGATTTTATTTATTTATTTGACAGAGAGAGATCACAAGTAGGCAGAGAGGCAGGCAGAGAGAGAGGAGGAAGCAGGCTCCCTGCTGAGCAGAGAGCCTGATGTGGGACTGGATCCCAGGACCCTGAGATCATGACCTGAGCCAAAGGCAGAGGCTTAACCACTGAGCCACCCAGGCGCCCCAGAATTACCATTCTTAAGAGTTATTTCAGGCATCATCATGAGTAAATTGTTCAAACTCTGTGAAAAGTAGTGTGGCACAGTCGACATTACAAATGCCCGTACTCTGACCAAGCAAGTCCACTTCTACGAATTTACTTTAGACATACACTAACCTTGTATAGACATGATCATTCATTGCAGTATTGTTTGTAAGAGAAAGAGAATGTTAAAGAAATCATGGGCCCTTTTCCCCCACCCTTCCCTTCCTGGAACAAAGAGTGTCAGAGCACAGGTAAGAAGAGGAAGACACTGGAGGGTGAGGAGAAAGCATCAGCCTGATGCAGAGTATTGGATCGTGGGTAGGTTAAGAAGAGTTTCTGTGCAGGGAAGGGAGCAGCATTAAGTGGGAGTTTGCTTACATTCAGAAGGATTGATCAAATAAGAAAATATATTAAGGATAGTAGGAGTCCAGTTTCTCACTGTCAGAGAAGGGAATTACAGATATGAAAACAGAAGAGTCGGGGTGCCTGGGTGGCTCAGTTAAGCATCTGACTCTTGATTTCGGCTCAGGTCATGATCTCAAGGTTATAAAGTTGAGCCCCACCTTGGGCTCTTCCCGGGGCATGGAACCTGCTTAAGATTATCTCTCACTCCCTCTCTGCTCCTCCCCACCCCTCAAAAAGAAAAAGAAAAACGGAGAAAAGTAGAATGAACTCTGTAGTGTTGGATTAGAATTAGCAATATTAGTGACTGGAAATACAGAAATAAATATAGATGTTAAATGTGTATGTGTGTATATTTATATATACGTACATGTATGCATTCTGTGTGTGTGTTTTCCCTGGATTTGTCTACTGAAAAGGCCTAGTAGCAGAGGCACCCTATTAATAATAATGAGTATGAATAGGGCCCAGAGGATGGCTTCTCAAAGAATAAGACATAAAATCAAATGTGTACAGTAAAATTAAATATTAAAGGAAATAATGCATAAGTGTTTCAGAAACATTAAAGATGGAACCAGTTCCATCTAGGAGTTTGGAGAAGAGTCAGAAATGTCTCCAAAGAGGAACTGATTTTGAGTGATATCTTATAGAATGAGTAGGAATTCACCCAGTAGCAGCTTCAGAATTTCTCTGTAGGGAGGAGTGAGTGGAAGCAGTCTAGATAGAAGCAGGACTGGAGAATTTGTCTTAAAGCTTCATCAGTATGGCAAACACATGGTTTTGTGGAAGGTTTTTAATGTATTCTAGGGAGAGGGAGAGAAAGCAGGGGGAGGGGCAGAATGAGAGGGAGGGAGAGAATCTCAAGCAGACTCCCCACTAGGCTGAGCACAGAGCCGGGCAGCTGGATCTTAGGACCCTGAGATTGCAACCCTAGCTGACACCTAGAGTTAGACACTCAACCACACTATTTTGTTTTCTTAGGGTTACTGGTGGAAATTACAGGGATGGTGATGAAGCCAATCTGCCCACTTAACTTTCTGTGCTAAAAAACTGAAGTTTTATCCTGTAAGAAATGGGGATTCATTTGAAGATTTAAGTAGGACGATAATAGAATCATATGGGCATTTTAGGAATGGAACACTCACAACAGTGTGGAAAATTTTTTTTGCAGTACCAAGACTAATGCATAATTAGAGGAAAAGATGGTAAAGGCCTAAAGGAGGCCGAGGTGGCAGTGGGAGAGATGAGAAATTTGACTGAAGAGATATTTATGATACAGAAGGAACAAGAATTGATGATTATATAGTTCTGGAACGTGAAGTAGTGATGGCTCCAAGGTTTTTTGGGCAACTGGGTAAATGGTGGTGCCATGGATAGAAATAGAGAATACAGGAAGAGTGGATACATTTGGACTGTGATATAAACAGTGAATTCAACTGGAATTTTTAGCAAAGATGCTTTTGATAGAGACACCCAGGGAGCAGTTTAAATTACACATCTGGTATATGGGAGAGTGGCCTAGGCTAGAGACTTAGAGTTGGGAGTTACTGAGGTTTATGTGGTAGTTGAGTTCTTGAACCTAAAGGAGCTCCCAGAGTCTGAGACACTAGGATTAACTAATGCTTGTTTAAGAAGATTACATTCGTGGAAGGTATACACAGTTGCCCCAAAATTTAAGAGTCAGATCAAGGAAAGGTCTCATCTTGAGTGTAAACCTAATAATCAAAGTAGTGCTACTGCCTAAATTCAGGTCCCTTTGCATCTTTTGCCTACATTATTACAATAGCACAGGACAGAGATCAAAGGAAAATGTAAGAAACCCAAAGAAAAGGAAGAGAAGTTGACCTATAGTGCCATCCCAAATTCCTCCAGTAAACTAAAAACATGAATCAATTTTCATGGAAAATTGTTAAGAAAATTTACCCATGTCAGGGCGCCTGGGTGACTCAGTTGTTAAGCAGTTGCCTTTGGCTCAGGTCATAATTCTATGATCCCAGGTCCTAGGATCAAGCCCCACAGCGCACTGGGCTCCCTGCTCAGTGGGAAGCCTGCTTCTCCCTCTCCCACTCTCCCTGCTTGTGTTCCCTCTCTCACTGTCTCTTTCTCTGTCAAATAAATAAATCTTAAAAAAATTTTTAAAGAGAAGAAAATTTACCCATGTCAAATCACTGTGTTGTACACCTGAAACTCATGTAACTTCATATGTCACTTCAATAAAAAAAGAAGAAAAAGCAAATTTATATGCCAACTTAAAAAAAAGTTTTTTAATTTATCCAAAATTTGGAAATAAAGCAAAAGAAAGTCAGTACGCTAGAACATTGTTCAACAGGTTCAAGGAAGGGTTATTTAATTTTCAAGTCAAGGAGAATAAATGTATCTGGCTCTTTACTATTTAATTAGAGCTCTAATTCTAGCAGAGCTCTAGACTCTTCTTTCTAGCAGAGAGAAATCGACACATTAACCTGTAACTTCATAGTGTTACAGGTTAATGTGTCGATTTCTCTCTGCTAGAAAAGATAACCCTGCAGGTTATGGTTTGATTACCTGGAGGATCATTAACATGTTTTGTATCTAACATGGCAATCTGATCCTAATATTCTTTCTTTTTTCAATGTCTATATCCAGTTTGAGAGATAGTAATGAATTCGTAAATATTTGACACATTTTTATTTTGTTTTGTATTTGTATAAGAGTCATGTCTTTAAGTTTTTGAAAATTATACTTTAATAGTTTCTTCCTTTAGAACATGTGGAATTGGGGAAAGGTAAGGATAATCAGAGAAGATCAGATAAGGCCAGAGACCCAAGAGTCTTTCTGCTAACACCTTTTCTCTCCTATGGTCTGTTCTCACTATAACAAAGTGATCCTTTCAAAACCTAAGTTGGCTCATGTCACTCTTTATGCTCTGACTCTACCAGTGGCTACACTTCTCACTCAAAGTTAAAGGCAAAGTCTTTACTATGTCCTAAAAGGATCTACATGATCTGCCACTCCCATTAGCCTTTCCTTTCCCCCTAACCTGCTGTATTTTTCTCCCTAGCACTTAATACCATATTTAATCATATACAGTTTATTTTCTATCTTCTCCCACTGAAATTTAAGTTCCTTGAGAGCAAAGACTGACAGTTTTGTCCACTGCTCTATCTCTAGTACTTAGAATAATATTTGGCACTTAATAGATGCTCCATAAGTATTTATTGAAAGATGATTTCATTTAGAGAAGTGTGGAGTATAAAAAGCTTGAGACTTGAAAAGAAGGTGAAAAAATTGTTTTGGATAGTGAAAAAGTGAATGTAATAGGTAAGTGTAATAAGATCGTCAGGCATTATTGAGTACCTATTTGACATTTGTGGCCATAATTTTAAGGTCTGACCAGGCAGCCTAATGATGTGTTCTCTTCAGCAATGATCAGTTGTTAAGGTAAAAGCATAGAACAGCCTAAAAGTTGAGACAAAAATTGTTTGGGACATTGCCTAGGCCAGTATGATGAAAGGAGAGAGCACCATACCACTTTGTCTCCTCACCTGACCCAGTGTCCCATGCCCTTCCACCTTCTCACTTTATTCCATTGAATCCTTTGGAATGTACAATCTATCATCTATAATCTCCCATTTCCTCAAGATCTTCTCTAAACAGCCCCTTAACCCTCTTTGCCCTAAGAAAACCTGGCTATCCCCTGATGACCTCACTTCCTCTATGCTTTGTGATCTGTAAGAATTTCACGGAACTTCCTCAAAAGCAACCCTAAGCTGAGGGTAAGTGGAGATCAGTCAGCTTTCCAATTCCCAAGCAGAGTGGTTTACTTTGATCTATTTCACACGTTGGTATTTGACGTGAGATTTTTTTAAATTAAAGTAATTTGGGGGGCGCCTGGGTGGCTCAGTGGGTTAAAAGCCTCTGCCTTCGGCTCAGGTCATGATCTCAGGGTCCTGGGATCGAGGCCCGCATCGGGCTCTCTGCTCAGCAGGGAGCCTGCTTCCTCCTCCCTCTCTGCCTACTTGTGATCTCTCTCTCTCTCTGTCAAATAAATAAATTTTAAAAAAAAGTAATTTGGGAAAATAATAATAAAAGGGGAAAAATAATTTGGAAACCACTGTTTCATTACATTTTTGCAGTAGGCCATTGTCTGCTATGTATCTGCAATCATTCCATTTCTGAGATTATTCTGATTCTGTTCCACCATCATATTTTGGTTTATGAGGAGAGATAATGTAGCTTTTAGTTAGATCTCTGGACTAAAATGAGCCACATTTGAAGCTGTTGTAGAGACTACAGTATATCACTCAAAGGTTCTAGACATGGAGCCCTGTGCTAAAATAAGATGGGACTTTTAGGTTGTCTCACTTGGAAAGGGGTGGGGGGATAAGTGTATTTTGCCCACAGGAAGGAGAGTCAGTCACATATTTAGGTGAGCTGTAGTAGTCATTAATCATTCGTTAACCATTTCCAGTTTTTCTTCTTCCGGCACATAGTAGAATTACACTTTGCTATACCCTTAAGTTAGCCCTTGACTTAATTTGGCCAGTGAAATGTGAGCAAAAATGACAGGTTGAAGCTTTAGAAATCACTGTATGGTTCACCGGTTTCCCCTCTTCCCCAGTTCCTCTCACCTTTCTAGATGATGGAAGTTCTGTCAGCCTGGGTGAGAAAGCATGGAACAGAACCTCCCAGCTGACCTGTGATGGACACGCAACTTGAGAAAGAAATAAACTTTTGTTGGGTTTTGTTTTTGTTTTTGTTTTTGTTTTTGTTTTTTAGATTTATTTTTTTTATTTTGGAGAGAGAGCATGAGCAGAGGAAGTAGCAGAAGGGGAGGGAGGGAGAGAATCTCAAGCAGACTCCACACGGAGCACAGAGCCCACCATGGGCTCAATCCCACAACCCTGAGATCATGATTGAGCCAAAATCAAGAGTCAGTTAGGCGTCCTTAACTGACTAAGCCACCAAGGGGCCCCAAACTTTTGTTTTTATTTTTATTTTTTTTTTAAAGATTTTATTTATTTATTTGACACAGAGAGAGAGATCACAAATAGGCAGAGAGGCAGGCAGAGAGACAGGGAGAGGAGGAAGCAGGCTCCCCGCTGAGCAGAGAGCCCGATGCGGGCCTCGATCCCAGGACCCTGGGATCATGACCTGAGCCGAAGGCAGAGGCTTTAACCCACTGAGCCACCCAGGCGCCCAAACTTTTGTTTTTATAAGCTATTAAGATTGAGGGGTTGTTTGTTACCACAGCAAAACCTAGTCACATATTTCTTTGTGGATTCTCTCCCCACTGTTTTCTCTGATTCTCTCTTTGGATCTCCTTTTATATATTAGACCTTATAGTGAAGATAGTGCTCAACTTCCTTCAATCTCCATTCTCTCCTTCCTTTTTTTTTTTTTTATCCTCTCCTTCCTTTTAATAATAGAACTCTTGTGTTTTAGCAGAGCATATGACCACATGGGCAAGACTTCCTTGCAGCTCGATGTGAACAGATGTATTACATATACTTTGTGAGTCATATATTTACATTTGTGGTTCTTAATTGACCTTCTTCCTGCTAGTTAGAAAATGTTAACCGAAACAGCAGCCCTGGATACAGGGATGGATATGGATGCAGCACATTTAGCACAACAGAGCCAACTGGTCATAATGCAGAGCCATCTATCCTTGGCCACAGAGAAATAAACTATGCTATTTAAAACACTGTATTATGGAGTCTCTTTGTTACAGCAACTTAAGCTTTTTCCTCATACAGTTCTCCTAGACTGTTACTTCACTTTTCTTATCTCTGTGTCCTCTCCTATTTTTCCATCTCTTTGTCTTTTTACCTTACTTTCTGGGGATTTCATTAACTTTGTTCTCCAGTGCTTCTATTAAGTTTTTCATTTCTACCATATTCTTAATTTCTAAGAGTTCTTGTTTTACAGATGCTTTATCTGTCTTAAAAGTCTTTTTTCTCATAGCCTATTTCCTCCAAGTTTTTTTCTCGTTTTTCCTTGAATTTTCCTCAGTTTCCTTGAACTTTGGCTCTCTGCACATAGTTATGAGAGAGGCACGATAAAGCTAAATGGAAGTTCATGGATAGAGGTATTTGACTATAAGCATCACTGTAGACCAGTGGTTCTCAATTGAGAGAAATCTACTACCCTTCCCCAGGGACACTGACAATGTCTAGAGGCATTTTTGTTGTCACAACTGGGGGAGCAGTGCTACTGGTATCTACTGGATAGAGACCAGAAATGCTGCTAAAATTTTTATAATGCACAGAATGGTCACCCAAAACAAAGAATTGAAAGTAGAAAAAGACTGGCAGAGTCTGCATTCAGTTAGTAAACCTTTATTTAATTCCCTTATTCTCAGTAAAAGGCCCCCGCCCTCAAATGTATTTATGCCTCTTGGTCCAGACTCCCTCTGCTTCACTCTCCAGAGATTAGAAAACTTTGGGAGCGTTCTGCTGGGTGGACAGAGTTGTAAATAATGGGACTTATTGTATTCAGACTTTTAGCTCCTCCATACGTACATTTTCAAAGGTACCTCAGGTCCTGTATTTCCCTGGTTATTCGAGAATTCTATAATGTAATTCACTTGCTTTTTTTCCACCGTAGGCTTAGGATTCAATTTTTCTGGTTCCATTAAGTCAGTTGTCACTAGCCCATTTGCTTTCCAGAACCCAGTGTTCTTATTTTGTTTTCTCACCTCCTGTTCTCTCTCTTTGTGTGTCTTTTAAAAAATCATTTTAGGGGTGCCTGGGTGGCTCAGTCAGTTAAGTGTCTGCCTTCAGCTCAGGTCATGATCTCAGGATCCTGAGATTGAGCCCCTCATCGGGCTCCCTGCTTGGCAGGGAGACTGCCTCTCCTTCTCCCTCTGCCTGCTGCTCTGCCTGCTTGTGTTCTCTCTCTCTGTAAAATAATAGATCTTTTAAAAATAAAAAAATAAAAAATAAAAAATCCTTTTACTGTCATTTTGGTGGGATTTCAGGAAGAACCAGATCTAATCATGCAAATTCAACTTGCTATCTTAAATAGCAGCTTCCTCTGTTTTACTTCACTCTTTATTAACTAGAATGTGTCTCTTATGCTCCCAGCCCCCACCCATTCAGTGATAACCTCATGGAGAAAGTGAACTGTGCCCTGTTTATATTTGTATACTTAAGAACTTGGCCTTAGTAGGTACTCAATACACTTGTTACACTGAATTTATGTAATACAAATGTACATCTGCTTAAAATGCTTTTTCCATTGATAGATCAGTAGAACTTATACATTTTATTTTCCAAATTCTCTAATATGCAAAAAACAAAATAAGTTAAAAAAAAACACAATAAGTTAACTCCTAATGCCCATAAACTTTACATGCCTCACTAGAATGATCTGAGTACATGGAACATATAAATCATATTGTTCATTCATTACACTTTGAAAAGAGTCTCATGTATGACTCTGGTGGCCATCTCATTTCCAAATCTCCCACCATAAAATATGTATTTTATGGCATCTGCATTAAAGGATATTTTTAAAACAATGAAGTTTAATCACAGTTTTCTCACAGATTATCTGGTTATAAATATATACTTACATGAATTTTATTAGAACTCAAATTTGTATCAGTATATTTTTAAATAAATATTTCCTCAATAAAGAATAGAAATTTCCATGAATAATGTGTGTTCCAGCATTTGTATATTATCAGTCACCAAATTCTGATCACTGAACCCATTTCCTAACATAACAGGAAAATCTGGTGGTTAATTAGGTACCTATAACATATGGTGCTATCTCTCCCATTGCCAGAAGTTATGGGTCCAGGAATCAAGGGGTAGAAATGGGAGTGGTAGTACTCACTAGTACCCATAGTAATCCGCTAGCAAAATTTTTGCTTTATGTTCCCATGGCCTTGTGTTCCACTGGCCTAGAGATCTTTGCTCCAAAGAGAAGAATTGCTTCTACCAGTCCACACAATAATGATTCCATTGAACTGAAAGTTAAGACTGCTGCCTGACCACTTTGGGTTCCTCATGTGTCTGAATCAGTAGGCAAAGAAAGGAGTTACTGTGCTGGCTGGGGTGATTGATCCTGACTACCAAGGGGAAATTGGACTACTCATCCACTGTAGAGGGAAAGAAGAATGTCTGAAATACCGGGGATCCCTCAATATTACCATGCCATGTGATTAAGGCCAGTGGAAAACTACAACAACCCAATCCAAATGGAACTACTAATGTCTCACACCCCTCAAGAATGAAGATTTGGGTCACCCCACCAGGGAAAGAATCATGGCCAGCTGAGGTGCTTGTTGAAGACAAAGGGGATGCAGAATAGATAGTGGAAGAAGGTAGTTATAAATACCAGTGATGACCATGTGACTAGTTATAGAAATGAAGGCTGTAATTGTCATGAGTACCTCTCCTTATTTTGTTATGCATGTACGTATGTGTGTGTATATCACAAATATCTTTGTTTTCTTCCCCCTTATTTCCTTATCATATATTGTAGGATATACTGAATTTATGTCATAATACTTAAGTATATTAATTTTACATTATAGAGTTTAGATTATGTGATATCAAGAAGAGTGAACATCATTCAATGATATTACCTCCTGAGGAAAGGGTTAGTATATGTTTGGTTATATGTAGGATAGTTGTATCATGTTAGGTAGAATTATGACCTTGTTATTGTCATTATTTAGAGATTAAATTTGGTTTAAGGAGTTGCATATATGGGGTCCAAGTTGACAAGGGGTGGACTTCTGATGGCTAATTTTATGTATGAACTTGACTGGGCCATGGAGTGCCCAACATTTGTTCAAACATTATTTTGGGTTTGTCTCTAAGGGTGTTTCTGGATAAGCTAACATTTGTATGGTATGAGTGCTCTGAATAAAGCAAGTTGCCCCCCTTAGGTTGGTAAACTTCATTCAGTCAGTTGAAGATCTAAATGGAACAAAAAGACTGAGTAAGAGGAAGCTCCTCCTGCCTGACGGCTTTGAGCTGGGACATTGACTTTTTTTTTTTTTTCTTGCCTTCAGATTTGAACTGAAATATCAGCTCTTCTTGGGTCTTGAGTCTGCCAGCTTTGGACTAGAACTTAAATTGTTGGCTCTCCAGGTTCTTAGCCTTCAGACTCTGAATATTAACTACACATCAGTTCTCCTAGGTCTCCAGCTTGCTAACTGCAGATCTTGGGTCTTCTCAGCCTCCATAATCTTATTAGGCAATTCCTTATAATCATTCAGTCTCTCCCTCTCTCTGTCTAGCCAGCTAGCTAGCTACTGTTCCCTCTCTCTCTCTTTCTCACTCTCTCTCTCATTCCATATATATCCTATTGGTTCTATTCTCTGTAGAACCCCAACCAACACACATATCTTAATTATAAATAGAAAAGTGTACTATTTAAAAAATCGTAATTGTTCAGTGCTTATTAATAACCATATATGAATTTTATGTATCTCTTGATAATTTCAAAGTATGTTTTGTTACTAATGGTTTGTTATCCATTCAATTTGTTGGGATATATAGATTGCTAAAAGAAATGAACAAGATGCTATAGAAATAGTATGTTTTTTAAATATCAAATTTTAAGTATTGTTTGTAAGCAAGTCACATTCACTGTGCATATGACAACAGAAACAGAAGGAAGAAAATGTTACAAATAAGGTAAAGTATATGAATGTCCATGTCTCAGGAAGTACATGTTCTCCGGTTCACCTATGGCAATATTTGGAGCAAGTACTATTTGTTATCATCCTTCTACTATACTTCTTGAAGGCCTGGGCAATGTCAAATTGTTTGCTTTTTTCCTTCTGTAACCTATTTTATTTTTCTTCCAATTTTAATTCCCCTACTGTTCCATTCAAGTAAAGTCATTTTAGCTCTACTGTTCTGATTGATATTTTAATTATCCAGTTTTAACCAGCTTTGTCCACCCCAGTGTTTTATGAAGAATGGAGAACTTTGCTTTCTGTATTTGAATAATGAAACTATGGAGAGGGTCATTTTCCCCCCCAAATTAGAGAAAGAAATTACCCATGAAAAGAGACTATTCAGCTGCTCTGAGTACTGTTGGGGAGATAGTTGCCTATCCATTCCCTTTTATTAGTCTCTTAACATTTTAAAGATGGTGACATCTATTTAAACTATTTCCTAAGTGGTACCTGGCTGGCTCAGTTGGTAGAGCATACAACTCTCAGTCTTGGGGTTGTGAATTTGAGCCCCATGTTGGGTGTAGAGATTACTAAAAAAAAAAAATTGTGATGATAAAATAGTTACAAAAATAATTACTTGATTTTATAGTAAAGAAATATGTACATATATACATACATACATTTATATGTGCATATAAATCTTGGACTTGTCAGATCTTATTTTCATTCTTCTGGGGTACCTTAATTGTATTTCTAGATCTTTAGAGACTGGATTCTTTGTACGTTTGATAATAACTACTGGCTAATGTGTTTGAGGCAATAGTGTGACTGTAGAACGAACCAGTAGGCTTCAATCAAGACAGTCTATGTCTTGGATCACTTTTGGCTTTAAGAATCAGAAACCAATTCAAGTTAACTTAAGCAAAAAGTGGAAACCTAAGGATGAAACCCAGGCCATTTCTCAGGGTGGGACTGTAATTATGCATGAGACACTTCCTTTGTTCCACTCTATGTATCTCTTTAACTACCTAGTCTTCATGATAGAAAATATGGCTGCACACACCATTTTTTATCTCCTGTATTGAAGATTTCAACTTAAACACAGACCAGATCTCTCACTCCCAATTCCAAATTTTTCAAGGCTGAGTCTCTCCCAGCCCAAAATCTATTTAACATGAAAGTTAGGGTACATAATTTATAACCATGGCTGCTTGAAGGCTATCCTGTGACCACGTAAATAAGGGGGAAAGGCAGAAGTTTGCAGAGAGGGGAGGCTGGCTGTCAAACTTAATAGGTGTCCTTTACAACACCCTTCACTTCCCTCCTAATGGAAAATTGATATTAAACAGTACCTTACTGGTGGGGCACCTGGGTGACTCAGTCAGTTAAGCGTCTGCCTTCAGCTCAGGTCATGATCTTGGGGTCCTGAGATTGAGCCCCAGATCAGGCTCCCAGCTCAGCAGGAAAGCTTACTTCTCCGTCTTCCTCTGCCACTCCCCTGCTTGTGCTCTCTCTTTCAAATAAATTAATAAAATCTTAATAAATAAATAAATAAAAACAGAAAACAATAGCTTACTAGAGTACATGCTGGAGAAAAGGAAGTGGATGGTATTAAAAGTAGATTGGGTTAAAGGAGAAATTTTGAGGCAACTGGGTTTTTAGTGACTCCCTTCAATTCATACCATAAGTATTGTTTCTTAAAATACAGCTCATTATTTGGGCCAGTCTCACACAAAGAGATTCAATTGACTATGACAAATTTATTACTAGATTTTGAGACATCTTCAAATTTAAATATATACTAATTATCCAGATCAGCTTTGCAGAAATTCAGTTATCACAGTGCCTGAAATGACCGGAATGGACAAATAGTCACTCAGTTGTTTCCGTCCTATAAACCAGTGGGTTCCAGCCTGGGATCCCTAGACATTTAAGAGTGCATAAGGAAAGAATTAAAGATCCATAAGCTATTTCCAGTATTTCATAAAGTCTAAAAGAAATCAAACTTAACAGGGCGCCTGGGTGGCTCAGTGGGTTAAAGCCACTGCCTTCGGCTCAGGTCATGATCCCAGGGTCCTGGGATCGAGGCCCGCATCGGGCTCTCTGCTCGGCAGGGAGGCTGCTTCCTCCTCTCTCTCTGCCTGCCTCTCTGCCTACTTGTAGTCTCTCTCTCTGTCAAATGAATAAATAAAAAATCTTAAAAAAAATTATAGAAATCAAACTTAACTGACACATCAAAAACTTGACACCTAGAAAAAAATCAAAATTTTGTGTTTTAGAATGTAATTATATCAAGGCAGGCAGTAAACCTATTATTCCATGTTAATTTTAAACTCTGGATGGATATTTATGCACACACACATACACACACACATACACACAATGGTTCATTAACTAGATTCTGGATAAATGACTTACGTCCTGGGAGAAATGTGACTTTAATAAATTTGTGTGTGGCCACTATTATTCTGCTTATATTCTAAAGGCTATAGAAAGAGAAACAAAATTCAAGATTACCAAAGTCAACTCTCCTGGAAATCTATAAACATGAGATAACTAGGCATCTTTAAAATAATAAGGTCTAAAATCATGACCTCTGGAAAATCCTTCTGCTTTCCTCTTAAAAGACATTAAAATACCATCCAGCCCATTATTAGAAGATGTATTGATTAGGATAATATAATGCCTAAATGACAGAGATCTGTGGGTGATAAGTTGTTTCCAGAAATGTTCTGCCTTTAGAGCATAAATTTTGGATCCTGTGAATGTCAAGACCTTGGATGTTCAAGATTTTCTGCAAGTCCTCACCTCCATAATGATGACAAGCACTTGGTTATTTCTCTGCTTCATTCCATGATTAGGCCCTATGGACCCAGATGGAAAGAACAAGATGGATAGGAAAGGTTTCTAAGATACTTATTCTCTACTTGTAGTCCAAATTGTTAGAAATCTTTCATGCCCTAAGCAGTTGTACACATAATTACCTAAAATCCACTTTGCAGCAAAGCCACTTGTCTTCCTATGGCCAAGATATGTCAGTAGGTCATTTTGAGCAGCTTAAACACTTTTCTCAACTCACCAAGGCTCAAACCTCTGCACCAAGTTGCTATTCCATTCTGCCTTTCAGAAAAATATTTACAGTAGATCCTTGAACATCTCGGGTTTAAACTGTACAGGTCCAACTATCCATGGATTTTTTCAATAAAGACAATATTATTGTGTAAATGTATTTCCTGTTATGACTGTCTTAGTAACGTTTTCTTTTTCTCTAGCTTTATTGTAATAAGTACATAATACATATAACATACCAAAATATGTGTTAATCAACTGTTTATGTTATCGGTAAGGCTTCCAGTCAATAGTAGGCTTAGTAGTTAAGTTCTGGGGGAGTCAAAAATTATACACAGATTTTCCACCGCGCAAGTGTCGGCCCTTGCTGTATAAAACTCCCACATTGTTCAAGTCAACTATAATCCCAGTTCAAATAAGAAAGCCCACAATTGCAATTTCATCTTTAAATGTACCCTCTAGAGACAAACCATAAGAGACTTGTAATCATAGGAAACAAACTGAGGGTTGCTGGAGGGGAGAGAGGTGGGAATGGGGTAACTAGGTAATGGACATTAAGGAGGGCACAGGATGTAATGAGCACTGGATATTATAGAAGACTGACGAATCACTGAACTCTACCTCTGAAACTAATAATACATTGTATATTAATTAATTGAATTTAAATTTGAAAAAAAGAAAAATAAGTGTACCCTCTACTTCAGTCTCAGAAATGATATATCTAAGTTTGAAAAAAAAAACGTTAAATTTAGAAGCAAGAATGAAGACACAAATTCTAATAGAACGTATTAGTTTTTTAAATCATTGTTTTAAATATAGAGCTACACAGAAACAGACCCATAAATACAGAGAACAAACTGATGATTGTGGGGGGGATTGGCAAAATAGGTGAAGGAGAATGGGAGATACAGGCTTCCAGTTATGGAATGAATAAATCACAGGATTAAAAGTAACAGCCCAGGGAATAAAGTGAATGATACTGTAATAGAATTTTATGGTGACAGATGGTAGCTACATTTGCAGTGAGCATAGCATAAGGTATAGACTTATTGAATCATGATGTACATCTGAAACTAAAGTAACTTATATGAACTATATTTCTATAATAAATTATAAAGCTACATATTCAAAATTGATTCGTATATGAAAAGGGAAGAGTAGGTAGGACATGACTAAGGTTTTCTAACCCTTAAGTATTTGGACAGGATATGCTTTGTAAAGCAAATGTGAAAATTCCCCTTTTCTTTCTTGAAGCTTCTGTGAGTGTTTCTTCTTTAGATAAAATGAGCTTTTTTGAACACATAACAAGGGAGGAGTTCAATGTAATAAGCAATCATGTTATTTTTTTAAAGATTTTATTTATTTATGTGTTAGATTGAGAGAGAGAACCAGCACAAGCAGGGGGAGCAGCAGGCAGAGAGAGAAGTAAGGTCCCTGCTGAGCAAGGAGCCTGATGCAGGACTCCATCCCAGGGCCCTGGGATCACTACCCGAGCTGAAGGCAGCAGGCTTAACTAACTGAGCCACCCAGGCATCCCAGCAATCATGTTATTTTAAAGAGCTCCATCTCTCCATCTCTAAGTTTACAGGAGGCAGCTTTTTAGAGAGTTAGGCTGCAACACGTGAGCAATTTAAAAGTGTGACATTTCATTTACAGGTTCAGAGTAACTTTCAATTCCGTGTGTGTATGTGTGTGTGTGCGCGCGCACGCTTCTCCCCCCACCCAAGAGATTTATGTTTATATATTTTAAGGAGGGGGATTTATGTTTATACATTTTAGGGAGGGGGAGGGGCAAAGGGAGAGGGAGAGAGTCCTAAACAGACCCACCCCCCACCCCCCATGATCACGGAGCCTGACACGACATCAATCCAACCACCTAACCACCCTGAGATCATGACCTGACAAGAGTCCACACTCAACTGACTGTGCCACCTGGGGGCCCCTCCGAGTGTGCTTCTAATTAAATCTTAATTGTACCATTCATTATGAAATGAAAGAAACACTGATATACTGGATTTTATGTAAGACAAAGTCAAGATGGTCCTCCTAAAATGACTGGCTAATCCAAAGAAAAGGAATAAAATGTGGAAATGAGCCTTAAAACTAAAGTCTAACAGTTGAGGTTTCATAATTATTAAATTATCAAAGTAATATTTTTTGATAGATCCAAATGATTTAAATATATATGATTAGCTATAGTAGGTCGCCAGAATGTATGAGGAGTAGCGAGTAGGTAGCAAATGTAATAAAAATGATTTATCCAATAATTTAAGTTGCTACTTTATCATATGCCAATTTTTAAATATATCCTGAAATAAACATTTTTAAAGTTGATTTATTGTAAAGTCAAAAGAAGAAAGGACCAAAACAATGTAAGTAGCCCAATGGTACTTTCAGGATTTTTGTCTGAATTATAGGATAATTTTTACACTTGTCTCATTACTCCTCTTTGTTTTGTTTTTTTTTTAAGATTTTATTTATTTATTTCACAGAGGGAGAGAGATCACAAGGAGGCAGAGAGGCAGGCAGAGAGAGAGGGGGAAGCAGGCTCCCCGCTGAGCAGGGAGCCCGATGCGGGCCTCGATCCCAGGACCCTGAGATCATGACCTGAGCCGAAAGCAGAGGCATTAACCCACTGAGCCACCCAGGCGCCCATTACTCCTCTTTGGTATGTACTGGGGTAATTTATATTTTCAGCTTAATATGACATAATTTTCAAAAACAAATTAATTCCCCTTCCATTTGTAAATTCTTCCTGTCCATAGAGTTATCATTCCTAAAATCTGGTGCTTTTGAATTTACAATTTAAGTGACCTCACTTTTAACGAGTTCTATAGGGAACAAATGAAATAGTAACTTGAAGAGTATACCAAGAAAGTCTCCAACAACTACGTGAAACTGAAAACAAAAGGTTTATTTCTCATATCTAGAGGGCTAGAAGATAAGATCTCAGTCCTAGGTTTTTCTCATAGTCTCAAATTGGGAATTTATTCTTTTTTTTTTTGAAAAATAAAGAAAATATGAGAAAGCATATATGATAATGTACCAAATAAATACCCATGTTCCCAGAACCCAGGTTTTAAGTTATTAACATTTTGTCATGTTTTTTGAAAGTCACTTCTATAACAGTATTTTTTAAATTCCTTCATTTTTCCTCTAATCCCATTCCCTCCTACTCCCTTCCCAGTCCAAACTATGACCCTCATATGTGTTTTATTAGTATCTATCGCGGCCTAACAAGTTACCCCAAAACCTGATGGCTTAAAACAACATTTATTCTTATAGTTTCTGTGGATCAGGAATCCTTGTGCTTTACCTGGACCCTCTGGCTCAGGATCTCTCACAAGGTTGCAATCAAGGTGTTACTTGGGTCTGCAGGTTCAACTGGGGCAGAATCCATTCCAAGTTCACTCAGTGGTTGTGGGCAGGATTCAGTTCCTTGAAGAATGTCAGACTGAGACCTTTAGTTTCTTCTTGGCACTTAGCTAAAGGCTGCCCTCAGTTCCTTGGCACACGGACTTTTCCATAGAGCAGCTCACAACACGCAACTTGTTTCATCAGAGCTAGAAAAACCAGAGCCAAGGAGAGAAAAGTCAGAGCTTTTTTTATACCTAGTCTTGAAAGTGACACCATAACTTCTATTCGTTGCAAGCAAGTCACTAAGCCCTGGTCATACTCAAGGGGAGGAGATTATACAAGGGCAGGATTCACTGGGGATCATCTTATGGGTTGGCTACCGAAGTATATGTCTTTTGGACTAATTATTTTATACTTTTCTATGAATATCTATAAATTAACACTTTATAAACATAAGAATGTATAATGTTTCATGTGTTTTCAATTTATAAAAGTGATTTCATAATGTGTATATTACCATGTGTCTTTTTTCTCTCAATATTGTATTTTTTTTAAAGATTTTATTTATTTATTTGACACAGAGAGAGAGATTACAAGTAAGCAGAGAGGAAGGCAGAGAGACAGGGAGAGGAGGAAGCAGGCTCCCTGCTGAGCAGAGAGCACGATGCGGGCCTCGATCCCAGGATGCTGAGATCATGACCTGAGCTGAAAGCAGAGGCTTTAACCCACTGAGCCACCCAGGTGCCCTCAATTTTGTATTTTTGACATCAATTCATGTTGGTCTGTTTAGAGTCTATTCAGTTCCTTTTAATCACTATTCAGTACGCAATCTATAGATTACCACATTTTACCTAAAATTCTATTCATTTATTCTCCTATTAATGAACATTTGTTTCCTTTTTTTTGTTTTGTTTTGGTATTACTAATGAAGTGACAATGAACAACTTTGCACATGTCTCTTTGAGTTCATATACAAGAGTTTCTATAAGCCTAGAAGTTATTTAAATGTTATACTTCTGAATTGTTTTCCTGAGAGATTATACCTGCTTATACTTATGCCAGTAGTTTAAGAGATTTACCTTTCCCCAACTTGCATGCCAACCCTTAATTGGTGATACATGATACCTTGTTGTTGTTTTACTTGTTTTTTTCCTAATTACCTGGGAGGTTGAGCATCTTTTCACATGTTGATGAATCATTTGGGTTTCCTAATCCCTTCAATTTCTGTTCACATACTGCAGTCATCTTTTTATTGAGTTGTTTGTGCTTTTCATTACTTTGATTATATGTTTTTTGTCATACAAAAAAACTTATGTAGTTAAATATCAGTTCTTTGCCTTTATGATTTGTATTTTTTGTGTCTAGTTTAAGAAATTTTAAGGGTACCTGGGTGACTCAGTTAAGCATCCAACTCTTGATTCAGGTTCAGGTCATGATCTCTGGCTTATGAGATCGAACCTTGGCTCCAGGCTCCAGACCTTGGCTCTGTGCTGAGCATGGAGACTGCTTAAAATTCTCTCTGTCTCCCTCTGGCCCTCCCCACTTTCCCTCGTTCTTAAAAAAAAAAAAAAAAAAGATTCTGTGACCCAAGATTCTAAAGATATTTCCTTTATTTTCTTCAAATGGTTTTAAAGTTTTATTTTTTCTTTGGGATGCCTGGGTGTCTCAGTCAGGTAAACATCTACCTTTGGCTCAGGTCATGGTCTGGGATGCAGCCCCACATTGGTCTTCCTGCTCAGCAAGGAGTCTGCTTCTCCCTCTCCCTCTCCTACTCCCACTGCTTGTGCTGCTTGTGTGCGCGCTCTCTCTCTCTGTCAAATAAATGAATAAAATCTTTTTTTTAAAAAAAAGCTTTTTTTTTACAGTTCAAGCTTTAATCTATCTGAAATTTGCTTTTGTGTGGTCTGCAAAGTTGAGAACTTAATTTTATTTTTCTTTGTGGAAAGTGAATTGTTCCAACATTATTTATTGGTCATCCTTTTTACCCCTGATTTCAGTATCACTTCTGTTATAGATCAAAATTTCCTAAATGCATAAGTCTGTTTCTGGGCTTCCTATCCCCCTCAGCTGATCTCTTCAAACATTACTGAACCAGTATTAAACTATTTTAATTGCTAAAGATTTATAATGACTTGATATTTTAAAGAGCAAGTCCTACCTCCTTATTCATTTCTTTCAAAACTGTTTGGGATATTTTTAGATATTTACTCTTCCATTTTCATTTTAATCACTTTCTCAAATTGCATAAAAAATCCCACCTAGAATTATGGTAAATTTGTACATCATATTGATATGTTTTGAAATCAAATCTTCCCAAAGAAGAACATGGTATGTACCTCTATTTTTTTTTAAAGATTTTATTTTTTTATTTATTTGACAGAGAGAAACAACAAGAGAGGGAACACAAGCAGGGGGAGTGGGAGAGGGAGTAGCAGGCCTCCCACTGAACAGGGAGCCTGGTGCATGGCTCGATCCCAGGAGCTTGGGATCATGACCTGAGCCAAAGGTAGAGGCTTAACAACTGAGCAACCCAGGTGCCCCATGTACCTCTATTAAAAAAAAAGAAAAAAATCCTATGTCCTTCATAATATGTTACAGTTTTCTCCTTAAAGAATGTATATATATATATATATAGTTAGATTTATTCCCAGGTACCTTATAGTATATTTACTATAGTGGATGATCTCCTTTTTCAGTTAGTTTTTTAATTGTTTACATAATGCTGATTTATAGAAATGCCATTGATTTTTGTGTTAGTATTATGTCAAGGAAATTAAACTTTTTCACTAATTTTACAAGTTTGCGTATAAATTACCTTAGATTTTCCATGTATATTATTATAGCATTTGCAAATAACACTTTTTTTTTCTTTTCCTGAGTGGACATTTATCCTTTGTTTTGACCACCCAGCATTCTAAACTCCTTTCTGTGTTTGAGGAATTTCCCACTTTATGAGTCTGGTTGTAAGACCAAGACTCCTCCCTCTTTAGAAGCTTAAAATATTCCAAACTTCTTTCCCAGCCTTCCCTGCAGCTGAGGAACAAGCAATTACTGATACTGTAGTGGTGACAGCAGTGACAGTTAGAGAAGTGATGGAGCAGAGCTGACATCAGTGTTACCAGGGGTAGCAGTTGAAGTCAAGTTGCAGGGACAGAAGTGATAATGGTCTATCAAAAATGTATAGGCTTCAGTGGTGGCAGCAAAGGATTCCTTGTCAGACATTCCTACAGCATGTTATAGGCACTTCTGGAAACTCTTAAGCCAAGTTTCTCAGCTATCCCAATGATTCTGTGAGCTGTCAAATATTCTGGTAATAAACTCTTTCTTCTTAGTCAACCAGAGTCAGCATCTATTGCTCTTAACTAAGAACTCTAAGGGATATATTTGGGGTCTTTGAACTTTTACTCTATTTTTTTTTAAAGATTTTATTTATTTATTTGACACAGAGAGAGAGATCAGATCACAAGTAGGCAGAGAGGCAGACAGAGAGAGAGGAGGAAGCAGGCTCCCCGCTGAGCAGGGAGCCCGATGCAGGCCTCGATCCCAGGACCCTGAGATCATGACCTGAGCCGAAGGCAGAGGCTTTAACCCACTGAGCCACCCAGGCGCCCATTTTACTCTATTTTTTTTTTTTTTTAATCTCAGTGGGTCGTCAAGGATCTCCTATACAGTGTTAAAAGGTAGGAGTGGGGGTTGCCTGGGTGGCTCAGTTGGTTGAGCGTCTGCCTTTGGCTCAGGTCATGATTCCAGGGTCCTGGGATTGAGCCCTCTGTCAGGCTCCCTGATTAGTGGGGATCCTGCTTCTCCCTCTCTCTCTCTATCCCCCAGCTCATGCTCTCTCTCACTCTATTTCAAATAAATAAATAAAATATTTTTTTTAAAGTAGGAATGGTACTATTTAGAATTGCCTTGCTCCTAACTTTAAAAGGAATGTTTCTGAGGACCTGGCTAGCTTAGTCGGTAGAGAGTGTGACTCTTGATCGGGGGGTCATGAGTCAGAGCCCCACACTGTGTATGGAGATTACCTCTTTAAAAAAAAAAAAAGTAATGTTTCTGAAGTTTCACCACTCAGCATGGTGTTTGTGTGTTTGTTTTTAGCAGATATCCAATAATCAGGCTAGAGAAATTCTCTTCATTAATATTTTGCTGAGAAGTTTTTAAAACTCATGAATGGATCACATTTAGGTCTTTAATCCATTTTGAATTTATTTTTGTGTATGGTGTAAGAAAATGGTCCAATTTCATTCTTTTGCATGTTGCTGTCCAGTTTTCCCAACACCATTTCTTAAAAAGACTCTTTTTCCCATTGGATATTCTTTCCTGTTTTGTTGAAGATTCATTGACCATATAATTGTGGGTTCATTTCTGGGTTTTCTGTTCTGTTCCATTGTTCTATGTCTCTGTATTCCTGCCAGTACCATACTGTTTTGACCACGACAGCTCTGTAATATAACTTGAAATCCAGAATTGTGATGCCTCCAGCTTTGCTTTGCTTTTCCAAGGTGCTTTGGCTTTAGGATATTTTGTGGTTCCATACAAATTGATTGCATTAAATGTGTAGATTTCTTTGGGTAGTACGAACATTTTAACAATATTTGTTCTTCCAATCCATGAGCATGGAATGTCTTTTCGTTTTGTGTGTGTGTGTCTTCTTCAATTTCTTTAATCAGTGTTTTATAGCTTTCAGAGTATAGGTCTTTCACCTCTTTGGTTAGGTTTATTTCTAAGTATCTTACTGTTTTTGGTGCAATTGTAAATGGGGTTGATTCCTGATTTCTCTTTCTGCTGTTTCATTATTAGTGTATATAAATGCAACAGATTTCTGTATGCTGGTTTTGTATGCTGCAACTTTACTAAATACGTGTATTAATTCTAGCATTTTTTTTTGCTGAGTCTTTCAGGTTTTCTATATATAGTACCATGTCATCTGCAAATAGTGACAGTATTACTTCTTCCTTGCCAACTTGGATGCCTTTTATTTCCTTTCGTTGTCTGATTGCTGTGGCTAGGACTTCCAGTACTGTGTTAAATAGCAGTGATGAGAGTGGACATCCCTGTCTTGTTCCTGACTGTAGAGGAAAAGCTCTCAAATTCAAAATAGATAAAACACCTAGATGGGAGACATGAAACCCTAAAAATCCTAGAGGAGAACATAGGCAATAACCTCTTTGATACAAATCATAGCAACTTCTTTCTAGATACGTGTTCTGAGACAAGGGAAACAAAAGCAAAAATAAACTATTGGGACTTGATCAAAATAAAAAGCTTCTTCTGCACAGTGAAGGAAACAATCCACAAAACTAAAAGGCAACCTACAGAATGGAAGAAGATACTTGCACATGACATATCTGAGAAAGGGTTAGTATCTAAAATATATAAAGAACTTATGAAACTCAACATCCAAAAAATGAACAATCCAATTAAAAAATGGGCAGAAGGGGCTCCTGGGTGGCTCAGTGGGTTAAGCCGCTGCCTTTGGCTCAGGGTCCTGGGATCAAGTCCCACATCAGGCTCCCTGCTCAGTGGAGAGCCTGCGCCTCCCTCTCCCTCTGCCTGTCGCTCTGCCTACTTGTGCTCTCTATCTCTACGTCAAATAAATAAGTAAAATCTCTTTTTAAAAAATGGGCAGAAGACATGAATAGACATTTCTCCGAAGAAGGCATACAGGTGGCCAACAGACACATGAAAAGATGCTCAACATTGCTGATCATCATGGAAATACAAATCGAAACTACAATGAGATATCACTTCACACCTGTCAGAATAGCTAAAATCAGCAACAAAAGAAACAACAGGTATTAGTAAGGATGTGGAGAAAGAGGAACCCTCTTACACTGTTGGTGGGCATGCAAACTGGTGCAGCCATGCTGGAAAATAATATGGAGGTTCCTCAAAAAGTTAAAAACAGAACTACCTTATGATCCAGTAATTGCACCACTAGGTATTTACCCAAAGAATACAAAAATACTATTCAAAAGGATTTATGCATCCTGATGTTTATAGCAGCATGATCTACAATAGCCAAACAATGGAAACAGCCCAAGAGTCCATTGATTGACAAGTGGATAAAGAAGATGTAGTGTACACACACACACACACATACACACATACACAAAATGGAATATTAGCCGTCAAAAAGAATGAAATCTTGCCATTTGCAACAATCGATGGAGCTAGAGAGTATAATGCTAAGTAAAATGAATCAGAGAAAGATAATACAATATGATTTCACTCGTTGAAGTTAAGAAACAAATTACCAAAGGCAAAAAAGAGAGAGAAGCAAACCAAGAAATAGACTCTCAACTATAGAGAACAAACTGGTGGTTACCAGAGTGGCGAAGGGAGGGAGGATAGGTTAAATAGGTGATGGGGATTAATCAGTGCACTTGCTGTGATGAGCACTGGGTGATGTATGGAACTGTTGAATCCCTATACCATAAACCTGAAACTAATACTACACTGTATGTTAACTAACTGAAATTTAAATAAAAACTTAAAATCAATTAAAAAATAAGATTTTAGGGGCACCTGGGTGGCTCAGTGGGTTAAAGCCTCTGCCTTCAGCTCAGGTCATGATCTCAGGGTCCTGGGATCAAGGCCCGCATCGGGCTCTCTGCTCAGCAGGGAGCCTGCTTCCCCCCTCTCTCTCTGCCTGCCTCTCTCTGCCTACTTGTGATCTTTCTCTCTCTCTCTCTCTCTCTCTCTCTCTCTCTATCTCTCTCTCTCTGTCAAATAAATAAATAAATAATCTTTTTTAAAAAAGATTTTATTAATTTATTTGAGATGGAGAGAGAGCACAAGAAGGGAGTAGAGGGAGAGGGAGAAGCAGACTCCCCACTGATCAGAGAGCCCAATCCCAGGACCCCAGGATCATGACCTGAGCCGAAGGCAGCTGCTTAACCAACTGAGCCACCCAAGTGCCCCTAAGAAACTTTTTTTAATCAAAGATAGTCATGATATTTCTTCTTTAATAGGTTAATATGGTGAATTGGATTAATAGTTTTCTATATTTTGCATTCTTATAAATCCTATTTGATCATTTTTATACAATGTTAGATTCAATTTTCTGATGTTTTATGTAATATTTTGCATTTGTGTTCATAAGTGAAATTACCTAAAATTTTATTTTCTTCTACTCTGCTTTGGGTGTCAGGGTTAGTCTAACCTCAAAGAAAGAGTTTGATAGCTTTCCCTCTTTCCTATTCTCCAGGACAATTTGTAAAAATAGACTTTTTCTTTCTTCATTGGTAAAACTGACCTGGCCTGTATATTAATCATGCTTTCTATTTTCTGTATTTTATGATGCTGTGATATCTTGGGGCCTACAGACCTGGGGAGGCACTGCCCCTACCAGGATTAGCTAATTCCTAGAGATAACAATTTGCCTTTGAACCTGTCTTTGATATGCAAACCAAACAATCAAGAATCTTTAACCGCCTCCTTTTATCAGGTGTCTGCAGGGATATTATTCCCCCTGCCGTAAATCACTTTACTGCCAGGTACTAGACAACTACAGACTACTCTTATAGCCCAGAGCCTGCAAAAATTACTCAAACTATCCAATCCTGAATGTGCTCAATTTGCCTACCATGCCTCATCCATTCTTTCTGGCCCATGCTTTCTTTCCCCTTTGTTCCTTCTGTCTCTTGATTATCCCTGGTGCTTTCCTGTGTGATCCACCTGTGTGGTATGCCATGCTTCCTTTTTAATGGATCTGTAATTATAAAAACCTTTCTTCCTTCATGACAGTAATTTCTCGGTCTTCATATCTTAGCATATTTGATTAAGACAAATCCTGGGTACATTATTTTAAAAAAGCCTAGTACCTTTTATGATACCAGAGTTTTTATTAGAGTTGTACCACAGTAAGAGTTTTATTATGCCAAAAAATTTTCTTTTTTAAAATGTAATTATTATTTTTATTTTTGATATTATTAACTATACCTTCTGTAGAGTATTTTTATGACTTTTCATCCAATATGTTTATTTATTTATTTATTTATTTATTTATTTATTTATTTATTTTCTTCCAAGATTTTATTTAAGTTCAAGTTAGCTAACATACAGTGTAGTATTTGTTTCAAGAATAGAATTTAGTGATTCATCACTTACATATAAGACCTAGTGCTCATCACATGTTCCCTGCTTAATGTGTATTACCAATTTAGCCCTTCCCCACCCACCCACCTTCCCTCCAGCAACCTCAGTTTGTTCTCTATATTAAGTATCTTATGGTTTGCCTCCCTCTCTGTTTTTATCTTATTTTATTTTTCTTCCCCTTCTCCTGTGTTCATCTGTTTTGTTCTTAAATTCCATACATGAGGGCACCTGGGTGGCTCAGTTGGTTGAGTGACTGCCTTCAGCTTGGGTCATGGTCCTGGGGTCCTGGGATCTAGTCCCACATTGGGCTCCCTGCTCGGCAGGGGGTCTGCCTCTCCCTCTCACCTTTCTCCTCTCATGCTTGCTCTCTCTCATTCTCTCTCTCTCAAATAAATAAATAATCTTTAAAAAAAATTCCACATATGAGTGAAATCGTATAGTGTTTGTCTTTGTCTGACTTTTTTCACTCAGCGTTATACTGTTAGCTCCAGCCATGTTGTTGCAAATGGCAAAATTTCATTCTCTTTGATGGCTGAATAATATTCCATAATATGCATGCATGTATGTATGGATGTACAAAATCTTCTTTATCCATTCATCAGTCAATGGACATTTGGGCTCTTTCCATAATTTGGCTATTATTGAAAGTGCTGCTCTAAACACTGAGGTGCATTTCCCCCCCTCAAATCAGTATTTTTGTATCCTTTGGATAAATACCTAGTCGTGCAATTACTGGATCTATTTTTAACTTTTTGAGGAACCTCCATACTGTTTTCCAGAGTGGCTGCACCATGCCAATAAATTTTTCTTAATAGTTCTTGTTCTAGGTAGTTTTTCTGTTTCTTCTTAAACGAGTTGGTGAATTTTTTTTTTTTTTAGAAAATTGGATATTCTATCTGTTTTCAAACATACTGGCAAAATTAATAAAATGATCCTGATTTTTAAATATTCACAATTTTTAATGTTGCTCTTCAGAATTTCTAGTATTGTTCACTTAATGCCATTCTCTTATTTTCTCGATTACTTTGTGAAAGGTGACTCTATTTTATTGGTCTTTTCAAACAACCTTCATTTGGTTTTATTGATCATCTCTTTTATTTTTCTGTTTGTTTTCCTATTAATTTCTGATTTTATATTTATTCTTTTATTCTACTTTCTATGGATATTTTGTAGCTTCTAGAATTGAATGCTTAGTTCATTTATTTTCAGTTTTTCTTATTTTCAAACAAATTCTCCACTCCCCAAATTTCCTTCCATGTTGAAAGAACTCAGTGTAATACTCCTGAACTCTGTCTACCCTTACTGCACTGCAAGACAAGCAAGGAGACTTATTTGATTGGTAAATTTTAGAAGAATTCTGAATTCTTCTAAGAACTAAGGCTATTTGGCTCATCTCTTCTTCTCTTCCTTTTGAGAGTAAATGACCAGCAAAGAGCATGAGTTCCCATCTGCTATATTGTGATGTAACTCTCATTTAGATAGGATCCGATGTGGAGAGACTTGCCCACATCCATGTCCCTGTATATAAACTCTCAGTTCTGGACCTATGTTCCCACCGTCATGAGTCCTGTTTGTTACTGTTATTCCATGAAAGCTACCTGTGCTTGTGAGATTATTGTCTTCCTCAGTAATCAAAAATCTCCCAACAAACAAGAGTCCAGGACCAGATGGCCTCCCAGTGGAATTCTGCCAAACATTTAAAGAAGAATTAACACCTATTTTTCTGAAACTGTTTCAAAAAATAGAAATGGAAGTAAAACTTCCAAACTTATTCAATGAGCCCAGGATTACCTTGATCTCAAAACCACACAAAGACTCCCACCAAAAAGGAGAATTACAAACCAATATCCCCGATGAACATGAATGCAAAAATTCTCACCAAGATACTAGCCAATAGAATCCCAACAGTACATTAAAAGGATTATTCACCAGGACCGAGTGGGATTTATTCCTGGGCTACAAGGGTGGTTCAACATCTGCAAATCAATCAATATGATACACCACATTAATAAAAGAAAGGATAAGAACATGAAATCCTCTTAATAGGTGCAGAAAAAGCATTTGACAAAATACAGCATCCTTTCTTAATTAAAATTCTCCACAGTGTAGGGATAGAGAGAACATACCTCAATATCATAAAAGCCATATACAAAAATCCCACAGAGGATATCATTCTCAATGGGGAGAAACTTTCTGCTAAGGTCAGGAACATGACAGAGATGTCCACTCTCACCACTGTTATTCAACACAGTACTAGAAGTTCTAGCCTCAGCAATCAGACACAAAAAGAAATAAAAGGCATCCATATTGACAAAGAAGAAGTCAAACTCTCCCTCTTCACAGATGACATGATACTCCATGTTGAAAATCCAAAAGACTCCACCCAAATATTGCTAGAACTCATACAGGAATTCAGCAAAATGGCAGGATATAAAATTAATGCACAGAAATCAATTGCATTTCCATACACTAACAATGAGACAGAAGAAAGAGAAACTAAGGAATTGATCCCATTTACAATTGCATCAAAAAACATAAGATACCTAGGAATAAACCTAACCAAAGTAGTAAAGAATCCATACTCTGAAAACTGTGGAAAACTAATGAAAGAAATTGAGGAAGACACAAAGAAATGGAAAAATATTCCATGCTTATGGATTGGAAGAACAAATATTGTTAAAATGTCTGTGCTACCCAGAGCAATCTACACATTCAGTGCAATCCCTATCAAAATACCATCAGCATCTTTCACAGAGCTGGAAAAAATAATCCTAAAATTTGTATGGAACCAGAAAAGACCCCAAATAGTCAAAGGAGTGTTGAAAAAGAAAACCAAAGCTGGTGGCATGACAATTCCAGACTTCAAGTTCTATTACAAAGCTGTAATTGTCAAGACAGTATGGTGCTGGCACAAAAACTGACACATAGATCTATGGAACAGAATAGAGAGCCCAGAAGTGGACGCTCAACTCTATGGTCAGCTAATCTTTCAAGAAAGCAAGAAAGGATTTCCAATGGAAAAAAGACAGTCTCTTCAACAAATAGTGTTGGGAAACTTGGACAGCCACATGCAGAAGAATGAAACTAGACCATTTTATTACACCACACAAAATAAACTCAAAATGGATGAAAGACCTAATATGAGACAGGAATCCATCAAAATCCTAGAGGAGAACACAGGCAGCAACCTCTTTGATCTCGGCCACAGCAAATTCTTGCTAGACACATCTTCAAAGGCAAAGGGAACAAAAGCAAAAATGAACTATTGGGACTTTCAAGATAAAAAGCTTCTGCACAGCAAAGGAAATGATCGACAAAACAAAAAAATAACTGACAGAATGGGAGAAGATATTAGCATATGTTTTATCAGATAAAGGGCTAGTATCCAAAATCTATAAAGACCTTACCAAACTCAACACCCAAAAGAAAAATAATCCAGTCAAGAAATGGGTAGAAGACATGAACAGACATTTCTCCAAAGACATACACATGACCAACAGACACGTGAAAAAATGCTCAACATCATTCAGCATCAGGGAGAAATAAATCAAAAACCACAATGAGATACCACCTCACACAGTCAGAATGGCTAAAATTAACAACTTAGGAAACAACAGATGTTGGTGAGGATGTGGAGAGAGTAGAACCCTCTTACACTGCTGGTGGGAATGCAAGCTAGTGCAGTCACTCTAGAACACAGTGTGGAGTTTCCTCAAAAAGTTAAATAGAGCTACCCTATAACCCAGCAATTGCACTGCTAGGTATTTCCCAAAGGATACAAACATAGTAATTCTAAGGGACACCTGCACCCCAATGTTTATAGCAGTAATGTCCACAATAGCCAAACCATGAAAAGAGCCCAGATGTCCATCGATAGATGAATGGATAAAGAAAAGGTGATATATATAATGGAATATTATTCAGCCATCAAAAAGAATGAAATCTTGCTATTTGCAATGATGTGGATGGAACTAGAAGGTATTATGCTAAGTGAAATAAGTCCATTAGAGAAGGACAAATACCATATGATTTCACTTGTGGAATTTAAGGAGCAAAACAGATGAACATAGAAGAATGGAAGGAAAAATAAAATAAGGTGAAAATTGAGAGGGGGGGCAAGCCGTAAGGACACTGAACTCTAGGAAACAAACAGGATTGCTGGAGGGAAGGTGGGTGGGGGATGGAGTAACAGGGTGATGGACATTAAGGGAGCACTTGATGTAATGTGCTCTGGGTGTTATGTGCAACTGATGAATCACTAAATTCTACCTCTGAAACTAATTTAAAAATTATAGCATAAAAAAAATAATGTTGGGGCACCTGGGTGGCTCAGTCATTGAGTGTCTGCCTTTGGCTCAGGTCATGATCCTGGCATCCTGGGATCGAGCCCCACATTGGGCTCCCTGCTTGGTGGGAAGCCTGCTTCTCCCTCTCCCACTCTCCCTGCTTGTGTTCCTTCTCTCGCTGTGTCTCTCTTTGTCAAATGAATAACTAGAATCTTTAAAAATAATAATAATAATGTTTATCACTATGGTAGATGTTATGGTAGATGCTTCCCCTGCTTTGTCTCAAATAAATAAATAAATAAATAAATAAATAAAATATTTTTAAAAATAAAATAAGGACTAGGGAAAATAACATAATGAATGCCCATATATCCATTACTTATATGTAACCATTATTAATATTTTGCCATATGTGCTTCATATATTTTGATGTAGTGTACATTCCTAAAAATTAAGGACCATTTTTATGTATGACCTCAATGCCTTTCTCACACCTAACAAAATTAGCAAGTATTTCTTAATATTACCTAATATCTACTTTATTAAACTTCATAGTATCATTTCATGGGCAAATGAAATTATAACCATTAAGTGAGAAAAAAACATTCTTTAGCTTCTGATATTCATCTTTATTGTTCACAAATGTAGCTTGGTGTTGTGAATGGCACTCTCGGACTAAGGATACCTGGCTTCTATTTTTGGATCTGCTAATGATTCATGGTAAGATCACAAACAAGTTGCTTAATTTCTCTTTGTCTCAGGTTCCTTGCTTATAACAAAGAGGACAGAATAGATTATTTCTACTTGGGTTTATTTGAAGAGCCAGTAACCTGTGGTCCTAAAGATTATTTGGCTGTATTTTCACACACTGTTTATATAGCTCAGGGATAATACAGAAACAAGTTGTTTTACTGTCTTAGTCCATTCAGGCTGCTCTAACAAAATACCACAAGTTGGGTAGTTTATCAGCAACAGAAATCTGAAGTCCCAGTTAGGGTTCCAGCATGGTCAGGTGAGGGCCCTCTTCTCAGTCACAAACTTCTTGTATCCTAACATGGTGAAAGGGGCTAGGGAGCTCTTTGGGATCTTTTTTATAAGAGCACTAGCCCGGGGTGCCTGGGTGGCTCAGTCAGTTAAACATCTGCCTTCGGCTCAGGTCATGATCCCAGGGTCCTGGGATGGAGCCCCGTTTCAGGCTCCCAGCTCAGCAGGGAGTCTGTTTCTCCCTTGGCACTGCTCCTGCTTGTTCTCTCTCTCAAATAAATAATAAATACAATCTTTTTTTTTTAAGATTTTATTTATTTGAGAGAAAGAGAGAACACAAGCAGCAGGGAGAGGGGGAGGGAGAAAGTGAATCTCAAGCAAACTCCCCACTGAGCATGGAACCCATCAAAGTGGGGCTCGATCTCATGACCCTGAGATCATGACCCTGAGACAATGACCGAGCCAAAATCAAGAGTTGGGTGTTCAACCAACTGAGCCACTTAGGCACCCCAAGTTTCACAGTGTTTTTATTCAGGCTGGATTACACAAAATATAGTAAAGCTTTTATAACTGTCAGTACTTTATGTGTGAAAAGATTTGATGGAGTGTACCATACTTTATAAATGTTAATTGTCACCCTCATCATTAAGCATTAAGTACCCACTGTGCATCTATGCTGAGAACCAGAGAGATTAACATAAGAAAATACAAACCTTGAGCTCTCAGTTACACAGGTAAGCTATCTAACCATTCAAATGAACCAAATAATTACAAATCTCCACTTCATTGATTATTATTTGGCTATACCCATCTCTGTGTTCCAAAGTCTCAAATAGAGCACTCACCTTCCAGAGATATCTGATAAAATTATATAAAGTTGTATATAAACCACATAAGCTAGTGAATTGAAATTGCATTGTCTGCTGGAGTAAAGTTGGAAGCACTCTATTCTTTGTTATTATCATTTACTTGACCTTTAAAGAATTTTTTTTTTACTCTGCTGAAAACATTGTGCCAATGTATTAAGGGTTGGGGTGGATGGAAATAGTTAAACTGGAATTCAACCGTTTCTCATTGATAGTTAACAAATAAAACCCAAGATGACTAACAAAACGTTCTTCAAAACAGAGTATGTGAACAGATGCTATAAATATAAACAGGCAAATTCCTATACATCTATTCCACTTTGTAACCAGTTTTCCTTAATTTAGCTCTTGCATCAACTGTGTGACTCTAATTATTTGATTCCTCTGAGCCTCAGTTTATTTAGCCAAACAAGAGTCAAATGATTTTAAAGCAATTTCAAAATATAATGTTCTATTTGTCCTATAATTTTTCAGTGATTCAATGATTTTTTTAAATTATAAATGAATGCTGTTACTTACGTTTTGATGAGTATTTTCATATTATTTCACTTTTCTTATTTTTATGTTTTTACCTATATGGCTATATTTTTCATGCTTAGTATTAACTTTTTCTGGTGGACCTACTTGGTAGCAGGAAAATAGAAAGTAGTGAGACAGACAAAATACACATAGCAGAGGTTTCAGCATGTTGGAGGTAATGGAAAGGAGGAAGAGTGTTAAAGGTTTGAAGCTTGAGAAACCTGGAGGCTTGCTGGGAAATAATGGATTCCCAGAGTCAGGGACTTGACATTTGGTTTCAGGATAAAGGAATGGGTATAGGAGAGAAATTATTTTGAACATACTTAGAAACGTCCCTTGCCTAATCCAGCCCCTTAGACTCCTCATCTTCTGAGCAAAAGGGCTGCAAGAACTAAATCAGGAAAAACTAAAAGATGTAGTTTTGTTTTTAAAGTTGTTGTTGTTTTAGATTTTATTTATTTGAGAGAGAGTGAGAGAAATAACAAATGGAAGGAGGGGCTGAGAAGGAAGCCAACTCCCTGAGGAGCAGGGAGCCCAACACGGGACTCAATCCCAGGACCCTGAGATCATGACCTGGGATGCTCAGCCAACTGAACCACCCAGGTGCCCTGTAGTTTTGTTTTTAAAGTGATGCTGTCTTTGAGAAGTTGAGAGCATGAGTCCCCTGAGGCACAGGTATCAGTGACTCTACAGGCAGCATCAGGGACTTGCCAGTGGCAGATGGGCCAGGAGTATATCCTAATGATGGCGCCAGGGAACTTGCACAGCCAAGTTGGTACGGAGGCGAGTGGTGGAGACTTTGGCAGGAGGCCATGGGATACATTGCCAGAGTGCATCAGAGGGAAAGTCTCATTGCCCCAGGATGGCCCCAGGACTAGTTCCACGGGCAACATGCAGTATCCCATGGTGTCTTTCGGAGGCAGAGGGCTTGGAGCTCTGATGAAGAAATGGTGACTGTGATCATTTTTGTGATACACTTCTTACTACCTGATTGGAAAACATGAGTTATATTTTCTGATCCTAGACTTATCCTTATGCTCATTTCCACATTTTGGAGTTGCCCCTTGCTTCTTTAGACAATCCTTCTCCATTCAGAGGAGCTAGTACTGGCCCTTGTATGGACATACATTTCCACCGTATCATCCACTGCCTCCCCCAGCCACGATTCTGTTTCTTAGTTCTATATGAACGTTGCGGCTGTGGGGCTGATGTCTTCTATTCTAATGTGAATATCCTGCTGCCTGCAAGGGTTAGGGCCTGAGCCCAATCTTATGAATACACTTCTCACCTGAAGAGGGAGATCATTTGGGGGTGAGTCATTTGAGTGAGTATGAGAGTTCAGACAGGAAACTAGGACTCTGGTCAGAATCTCAGGAGGAAGACCCAGCCTCTCTTCTCAGTGTAGCTGGGTCTTTAAATAGCACTAAGTGCATGCTTGGCTCGTGGAGGTCAAAATGGCATCCACCATGTAGCAGGAGGATAACATTCAAAAGATTTCTTTTCCTGGGTTTTCTGACCAGTGATATGAGTCTTTATCATGGAGGCAAGCTGTGTCTCAGAAACTGTGCTTATTTCCTTTTTACCTTCCCTTTTGCTATATAACCTTGAGTAAAGTCTTTTTTAATGTTCTAACCAGATCTCTGCTGTGCTATTTGGAAGTAAGAGGATTGATTTCTCACTCTTGGCCCCTGGACTTTATTTAAATTAAATAAGAAAGACATCACCTGGGGCACCTGGGTGGTTCAGTCAGTTAAGCATTTGCCTTTGGCTCAGGTCATGATCCTGGGGTCCTGGGATCAAGCCCTGTGTCAGGCTACCTGCTCAGCAGGGAATCTGCTTTTCCCTCTGCCCCTCAACCTGCTCTCATGCTCTCTCCAATACTCTCTCTCAAATAAATAAAATCTTAAAAAAAAAAAAGAATTTTTAGGGTGCCTGGGTGGCTCAGTGGGTTAAAGCCTCTGCCTTCGGCTCAGGTCATGATCTCAGGATCCTGGGATCGAGGCCCGCATCGGGCTCCCTGCTCAGCGGGAAGCCTGCTTCCTCCTCTCTCTCTGCCTGCCTCTCTGCCTACTTGTGATCTGATCTCTCTCTCTGTGTCAAGTAAATAAATAAAATCTTAAAAAAACAAAAGACATCACTTTTCCTTGAGGCCCTTAATATTTTGAAAAAATGTAAGTTAATGTTGCCTTTCCAGAACTATTTGAATTTTTTTTTTAATTTTATTTTTATTATTTGCCCAAGGGGTACAGGTCTGTGAATCATCAGGCTTACATCTTTCACAGCATTCACCAGAGCACAAACCCTCCCCAATGTCCATAACCCATCCACCCTATCCCTACCCTCCCACCCCCCAGTAACCCTCAGTTTGTTTTATGAGATTAGAAGTCTCTTATGGTTTGTCTCCTTCCCCATCCCATCTTGTTTCATTATTTTTCCCTCCCTACCCCCCACAACCCCCCACCCTGCCCCTCAAGTTCCTCATATCAGAGAGATCATATGATAATTGTCTTTCTCTGATTGACTTATTTCGCTCAGCATAATACCCTCCAGTTCCATCCATGTCGTTGCGAATGGCAAGATTTCGTTTCTTTTGATAGCTGCATAATATTCCATTGTATATATATACCACATCTTCTTTATCCATTCATCTGTTGATGGACATCTAGGTTCTTTCCATAGTTTGGCTATTGTGGACATTGCTGCTATAAACATTCGGGTGCACGTGCCCCTGAGGATCACTACCTTTGTGTCTTTAGGATAAATACCCAGTAGTGCGATTGCTGGGTCGTAGGGTAGCTCCATTTTCAACTTTTTGAGGAATCTCCATACTGTTTTCCAGAGTGGCTGCACCAGTTTGCATTCCCACCAACAGTGTAGGAGGGTTCCCCTTTCTCCGCAACCTCGCCAACATCTGTCATTTCCTGACTTGTTGATTTTAGCCATTCTGACTGGTGTAAGGTGGTATCTCGCTGTGGTTTTAATTTGTATTTCTCTGATGCCGAGTGATGTTGAGCACTTTCTCATGTGTCTGTTGGCCATTTGGATGTCTTCTTTGGAGAAATGTCTGTTCATGTCTTCTGCCCATTTCTTGACTGGGTTATTTGTTTTATGGGTGTTGAGTTTGAGAAGCTCTTTATAGATTTTGGATACTAGCCCTTTATCTGATATGTCATTTGCAAATATCTTCTCCCATTCTGTCAGTTGTCTTTTGGTTTTGTTGACTGTTTCCTTTGCTGTGCAAAAGCTTTTAATCTTGATGAAGTCCCAATAGTTCATTTTTGCCCTTGCTTCCCTTGCCTTTGGTGAGGTTCCTAGGAAGAAGTTGCTGCGGTTGAGGTCGAAGAGGTTGCTGCCTGTGTTCTCCTCGAGGATTTTGATGGATTCCTTTCTCACATTGAGGTCTTTTATCCATTTTGAGTCTATTTTTGTGTGTGGTGTCAGGAAATGATCCAGTTTCATTTTTCTGCATGTGGCTGACCAGTTTTCCCAACACCATTTGTTGAAGAGACTGTCTTTTTCCCACTGGACATTCTTTCCTGCTTTGTCGAAGATTAGTTGACCATAGAGTTGAGGGTCCATTTTTGGGTTCTCTATTCTGTTCCACTGGTCTATGTGTCTGTTTTTGTGCCAGTACCATACTGTCTTGATGATGACGGCTTTGTAATAGAGCTTGAAATCTGGAATTGTGATGCCGCCAACTTTGCTTTTTTTTTTCAACATTCCTTTGGCTATTCGGGGTCTTTTCTGGTTCCATATAAATTTTAGGATTATTTGTTCCATTTCTTTGAAGTAAATTGCTGGTATTTTGATGGGGATTGCATTAAATGTGTAGATTGCTCTAGGTAGCATAGACATTTTCACAATATTTATTCTACCCATCCATGAGCATGGAATGTTTTTCCACTTCTTTGTGTCTTCCTCAATTTCTTTCATGAGTACTTTATAGTTTTCTGAATACAGATTCTTTGCCTCTTTGGTTAGGTTTATTCCTAGGTATCTTATGGTTTTGGGTGCAATTGTAAATGGGATTGACTCTTTAATTTCTCTTTCTTCTGTTTTGTTGTTGGTATATAGAAATGCAACTGATTTCTGTGCATTGATTTTATATCCTGACACTTGACTGAATTCCTGTATGAGTGCTAGCAGTTTTGGAGTGGAGTCCTTTGGGTTTTCCACATAAAGTATCATATCATCTGCAAAGAGTGAGAGTTTGACCTCTTCCTTGCCGATTTGGATGCCTTTTATTTCTTTTTGTTGTCTGATTGCTGAGGCTAGGACTTCTAGTACTATGTTGAATAGCAGTGGTGATAGTGGACAGCCTTGCCGTGTTCCTGACTTTAGGGGAAAAGCTCTCAGTTTTTCTCCATTGAGAATGATATTCGCTGTGGGTTTTTCGTAGATGGCTTTGATGATATTGAGGTATGTACCCTCTATGCCTACACTATGAAGAGTTTTGATTAAGAAAGGGTGCTGTACTTTGTCAAATGCTTTTTCAGCATCTATTGAGAGGATCATATGGTTCTTGTTCTTTCTTTTATTAATGTCTTGTATCACATTGATTGATTTGCGAATGTTAAACCAACCTTGCATCCCAGGAATAAATCCCACTTGGTCGTGGTGAATAATCCTTTTTATGTGCTGCTGGATCCTATTGGCTAGTATTTTGTTGAGGATTTTTGCATCCGTATTCATCAAAGATATTGGTCTGTAATTCTCCTTCTTGATGGGGTCTTTGCCTGGTTTGGGGATCAAGGTAATGCTGGCCTCATAAAAGGAGTTTGGAAGTTTTCCTTCCAATTCTATTTTTTGGAACAGTTTCAGGAGAATAGGTATTAATTCTTCTTTAAATGTTTGGTAGAATTCCCCTGGGAAGCCGTCTGGCCCTGGGCTCTTGTTCGTTGGGAGATTTTTGATGACTGCTTCAATCTCCTTACTGGTGATGGGTCTATTCAGGTCTTCAGTTTCTTCCTGGTTCAGTTTTGGTAGTTTATATTTCTCTAAGAATGCATCCATTTCTTCCAGATTGTCAAATTTGCTGGTGTAGAGTTGCTCATAATATGTTCTTAGAATTGTTTGTATTTCTTTGGTGTTGGTTGTGATCTCTCCTCTTTCATTCATGATTTTATTAATTTGAGTCCTTTCTCTTTTCTTTTGGATAAGTCTGGCCAGGGGTTTATCAATCTTATTAATTCTTTCAAAGAACCAGCTCCTAGTTTCATTGATTTGTTCCACTGTTCTTTTGGTTTCTATTTCATTGATTTCTGCTCTGATCTTTATGATTTCTCTTCTCCTGCTGGGTGTAGCCTTTCTTTGCTGTTCTTTCTCTAGCTTTTGTAGGTGTAGAGTTAGGTTGTGTACTTGAGACCTTTCTTGTTTCTTGAGAAAGGCTTGTATTGCTATATACTTTCCTCTTAGGACTGCTTTTGCTGTATCCCAAAGATTTTGAACAGTTGTGTTTTCATTTTCATTTGTTTCCATGAATTTTTTTAATTCTTCTTTAATTTCCTGGTTGACCCATTCATTCTTGAGTAGGGTGTTCTTCAGCCTCCATGTATTTGAGGTCTTTCCAACTTTCCTTTTGTGGTTGAGTTCTAGTTTCAGAGCATTATGGTCTGAAAATATGCAGGGAATGATCCCAATCTTTTGGTACCTGTGGAGACCTGATTTATGACCCAGAATATGGTCTATTCTGGAGAATGTTCCATGTGCACTGGAGAAGAATGTGTATTCTGTTGTTAGAACTATTTGAATTTTAACATTATCACTAACTGTGATATAGATTTTGTTCACTGTTAAAGGAATTTTCAAGCATTGACAAATCATATGCTGCAGACATTTTTGGAGAGAGGAAACTAGAAATCTGTCTGTGATGGAAGTCTCCTAATGTCAGGGCTGCTTTCTGACTCAGAGTATCCTAGCTCACATTTTGTGTTCTGTAGCTCTTTCCCTACTTCTCATTCTCACTCCAACCCCAGTTTAATAGCCTTATATCCTCTAATACCCCTACACCAACCGTGAAACTCACAGATTAGTAAAATTCAACTTCATTAACATTAGTGACCATCCAAGGCACTCATCCGCTCCTGGAAGTTGGAGCCAGTCTTTTTCTGATTATCATCCCTTGTGGTCAAAGAGGTTTATGGACATGCTTACTCCGTACCATTTGTCCCTCAGAATGAATGGCTGAGGAACTTGGTTTTATGAAAGTATGAAGATGGTGTGCCAGAGAGCAAAGAAGGATGGAGCTGGTGTAGGTGGATCAACATTTCATTTATACCTAACCCCCATCTCCTTTGCTATCTATACTATAGAAGTTTGAAAGCCAAATACTGCCTTCCCAGATCTTTAGTCATTCAGGATGCCATAATGTCCCAGTTCTGATCCAAGAGGATAATGCTAGGGGGCTTCTGATAAAGCATATGTTTTCCTTATTGATAGATGTAGTTGACATAAACCTTTTCTTGAGCCCCCTTCTTCTGCCTTGAATGCAGACATGAAGACTGGAAATGCAGGAGCCATCATGAGACCAAAGGGAAAAGACTAAGAGATAATATTTGCATGTCATCATCAAACTACTAAAGCAAAGCCAGCAACTGCTAACCTCAGGTCTTCTTGTTATGTGAAAAATGAAATCCTAATGGTTAAGCCCCTGAAACTGGCATTTCTGATACTTTGAGCTGAACACAACCCTTACTATAAACAGCCCAGTTCCAGGGATTAGAATATTCCTGAGTGAGAGAAGTGTCCTCTTTGGTTTATCTGGCTAAAGTCATGCAAATGAAAAGCTGGCTCAGACAGTGAAGATGTGGGGCGCCTGGCTGGCTCAATTGGTAGAGTATATGATTCTTGGTCTCACGGTCTTTTTGTTTTGTTTTGTTTTATTATTATTTTTTTTTGTTTGCCCCAAGGGTGCAGGTCTGTGAATCATCAGGCTTACACCTTTCACAGCACTCACCATAGCACAAACCCTCCCCAGTGTCCATAACCCATCCATCCTATCCCTAGGTCTCACGGTCTTGAGTTCAAGCCCCATGTTGGGCATGGAGCCTACTTTAAAAGTGAAAAATTAAAAAACAAACAAACAAACATTGAAGATGGTTTGGGCTTTTAGATGTTTGTAACCAAGCAAATCAAATTTTTTATATCTGGTATCCAGAACAAAGAGGCCCAAACTGATTAATTTTCAATTAAGATTTTAAAGTCGGGGCACCTGGGTGCCTCAGTGGGTTAAGCCTCTGCCTTCGGCCCAGGTCATGATCTCAGGGTCCTGGGATCAAGCCCCACATGGGGCTCCCTGCTCGTCAGGGAGCCTGCTTCCTCCTCTATCTCTGCCTGCCTCTCTGCCTACTTGTGATCTCTGTCTTTCTGTCAATAAATAAAATCTTAAAAAAAAAATTTAAGTCAAAAGATTTTGAACTTTTGAGCTCTGTTTTAACATATTCCTTTGGATTCCAAATGGCAAGATGCCAGGAAGCACTATCACCTATCGTGTTTCCCACCTTAGAAAGGAATTTAAACTCAAGAAATTAGGCAGACTTATATTTCAGTTATGCATTGGCCCCAAGTCACTGTGTGATCCCCTAAGTGACTTCTCTATTACTACTCTCTACATTTAAGTATCACTGGTAAAAAGAAATAAGTTACATGAAGATCTGCTTTGAAAAGGCCGATATGCTATCTCCTAAAGAAATAACTGATTCAAACAATGGTCAGAGGGTGATGGGAACTTTACAATGAAGAAGTGGGCTGATATCATCTGAACCCACTGATTAATCAATCTGAGTTTCGCCCCAAACAGGACAAGACATTGTGGACCTCCTGATTTGGTGCAATAGGAAAATTACCCTGAGGTATTCTTGCCCAAAAAAATACAATACAGAACTAAACAAAACAACACAAAAGAACCTGGATTTATTCAAATCTTTAGACCTTGCTGCTTGTCTTCAGGAAATTTAGGAGGAAGAAAAACAAGTCAAATCTCTGCTTACTGACACATGAAATCTCTGCTAACTGATACCATGAAGAAACAAACAAGCAAATCCAGAATGTGGAACATTCCTCAGGACAACATGTAAAAAGAAAGAGGGAGAGAAAAGAGAGACTATGGTAAAAGACTTAAAAGCCAAAACAAAAACAATTTTTTTTAAGATTTAAGAGCCATACAACCAAATATAAGTGTATCCTATTTGGATCCTGATTCAAACGAATTAACTGTAAAAAAAAAATAGACAATTAGAGAAATTTTAATATGGACTAGATGTTATATTAAAGAATTGTTTTTCATTAGGTGTGACATTGCCATTGTGACTGTGGAATGTCATGTTTGAGATGTATAATGAAGTATTTAGGGATGAAATTACATTTAATGTCTAGGATCCACTTCGAAATATCCTAGCCAAACCAAGAGGGAAATAGGAAACAAGAAGGTAAAATGTGATACTTATTGGAGTTAGGTGATGGATTCATGGAGGATTATTATACTGGACATTTGTGTACAGTGGAAAATTTTCACAATAAAAGCTATAAAAAGTATAACATGATATAGAATGTAACTTATTCAGGCTTGGTATTTTCCACTAAATGCTAATTTGTGTTCATTTTTCTTTTTATTTAGATATAATATAGGGGTGCCTGGGTGGCTCAGTCGGCTAAATGTCTGACTCAGATCATGATCTCAGGGTTGTGAGACCAAGTCCACCTCAGGCTCTGCGCTGAGTGTGGAACCTGCTTAAGATTCTCTCCCTCTGCTGCTCACCCCTTCTCTCTTTCCCTCTCTTTTTTTCTCTCTCTCCCCTCCCTCACTTTCCCTTTCTTCCCTTCCCTCCATCCCTCTCAAAAAAATACATAGTATAAGTAAATTTTCAAATTTGCACCAAAGGGATGATGGAGTCCCAACAAACCATTCAAAGCACTAAGCTCTTTCTTCACAAACCCTGAGAATGCCCAAGAAGCTTCTTCTAAAGAGCTAGCTTGTGTCTACACAGCACAAAGGAAAGCAAAATCATCTAATCATCTGTTGACAGAGAGTAGGGTACACAATTCAGACAATTCAGTCTTTACAAGTATATTCTGACCTGAATTGTGCAGTTTGGCTAACTCGAAACTTACAATGCTTTAATAATTGTACATTCTTCTATTTGCTTTATACCATTTAGACTTGGTCCAAATTGAAATTGGCTAGGCAGCCATGAGACATTCCAGCTGTTTTCAGGACATTGGTAACAATACTAAGATGAACTGTATGGGTCATGATACTCTGATAAACAGGAAAGACTGAAGAGGACACGGCTGAGAGTTCATAAAAGCTTTAAAGATGGGATGGAGTGGTCTGAGGAGAATGCCCTGTGCCAAAATGGGGTCACCACAGCTCTGCCTCTGGCTCAGACATTGTCCACAGGAATTATGATTCATTGGCCAGGGCTCCCTTTGCTGACTTGGGATCCCTCATTTCAAGCCTGTGTCATCATTTGGGTCAGATTTGGGTCAAGGCTGTACTGGAGCCAGTAATGTCTCTACCAGGGGGCAAAGTGGAGAAACTCCAAAAGAAGCATATACTGTCACTGACAAAAGTTGTGGGACATAATGCTATCTGTTCTCACTGGGACACGTATTCACCTCTTATTAGTATTTCCCGCAGATGTGCTACAACTATGTGCTACAACTATTTCATTCATTTCTGTCAAGAGAGACTACCTTCTATCCAGGACACCAAACTGATCCTTCTGGCCTGCTTCTCTCAAAGCAGATTTCGGAACGACTGAGCTCTCTGCATGCCTGCCCTCCCTCCACTGTTTGACACTTGCACTGGGGAGTTACAAACACAGCATATGGGTTTTCCTTCCTATTATATACTCAGACATAGCCTCCAACAATATCCTCATCACACTCCTCAGCAAGGGTTGTTCTCAGTTGCCAAAGAGTGGCTAAGAATCTGTTCACACTAGATTCCAGAAAGATGAGCCCAGAACCACCCTCCTTCTAGGCATGGTTTATAACCCAGACTTTGAATCTCAAAGGATAGTCAACAATTCAGCAAATTTCCTGAAAACTCACCCAGGGGAAAGTTCTGGATAAATAGATGGTGTGAAGGTTGGGGAGAAGAAAATGCTTCTTTTTTTTTTTTAAGATTTTATTTATTTATTTGACAGAGAGAGAGAGAGGTCACAAGTAGGCAGAGAGGCAGGCAGAGGGAGAGGGGGAAGCAGGCTCCCCGCTGAGCAGGAAGCCCAATGTGAGGCTCGATCTCAGGACCCTGAGATCATGACCTGAGCTGAAGGCAGAGGCTTAACCCACTGAGCCACCCAGGCACCCCAGAAGAAAATGCTTCTGGCATGTCCTAGGTGTAGGACAGGTAGGGTGTGTGAAAAAAAAATCCCTATATAATATCAGGACATGTAGATGCATATGGAAGATAAGGTAGAAAGATGAGGAGGGAGCAATATGGAAGCACATCTTGACAGTGAATTCAAGAAAGGCTTTCAAAAAGAGCTCAAAGACACAAATGCCACCCTTTGCACATCCTTGATTAACCTGGAGTGCTCACTCCAACTAAACAGTGACTTTCTCATCAGGGAGATCTTTATCTTTGATGTCATGTTTTCTTTCTTCTCTCATTTTTAACTGTTTTTGCCCTGGGCATCAACATAGGCTTCAGAACAGTAGTTCTCCCTTCACTTTTGCTCTAGTACCTGAAATACCACCATCCCTTGGGGGCAAACCTTGTGCCCCAGATGTTCCCCATTAAAATTCAAGAACAAATAAATATCAAAGGGGAGTGGTCTTGCATTCTAAGCTGTTTTCCTCCTTGATAAGTTAGATTTTTGCCTTAGTTACAATCACCTTGCTAATGCTGAAAGGTTAGGATGGTGGGAGACAGAGGTTTTTTAGAGGAAAGAGAAGGAAGATTCCGGAACCTGAATGCTCCCTGGGGCAGGCAGGCAGTGGCTGCCAGTGTCCAACAGAAACCTCCATCTGCCCTCTGTAGCCATAGAACATGAAACCTCCACTAAAGAGAAAGAGAAGAGGGACACCTGGATGGCTCAGTTAGTAGAGCATGGGACTCTTGATCTTGAGGCTGAGTTCAAGCCCCACGTTAGGCCTAGAGCTACTTTAAAAAAGAGCGAGAAGCCAGGCCACCAGCCCCAGCCCCATGCCTCCAGACACTGTCCAGGCCATAAGCACTGAGGATGCATACTTGACCAAAGGGCTCAANGAGTTCAAGCCCCACGTTAGGCCTAGAGCTACTTTAAAAAAGAGCGAGAAGCCAGGCCACCATCCCCAGCCCCATGCCTCCAGACACTGTCCAGGCCATAAGCACTGAGGATGCATACTTGACCAAAGGGCTCAAAAGAATTTTCTCTGAGTCTCATTCTTCCCAGCTCTCTCCACCTGAGTTCCAACTGCTGCCATGTGATCTCTCCTAGTTTCTGCCCCTTTTGATTTTCCTTTTCCTATATATCCTTTCTCGCCCTCTCTCCCATCCTTCTCCCTCTCCCTCTCCAGTGTTGCAGATGTTTGGGCATGAGGCTCTCCCAAACCTTCCTTATTATTTATTCTTAAACTTTCATTTTCTTCCACCAGGGGTCGGCTTTGTTTCTTTTTTTCTGAGGCTGATACGGCTCCCACTGCGTGGGAGATCTTAATCCAAAAACATTCCCCTTCTTTTGGAAGTGTTTGAGGCGCCCAGGTCAGGCTACAGAAGAGATACCCCCCTGGATGGCAGTTATTCTAATGAGGAGCGAGCTCACTAAGAGGGAGGCCGCAGTCCTCTCCACCACCAAAAATGCCCTTTCTCTGTCCCATTTGAGGGATTTGAGTTGGATCAAGTCTCTAGGGTTCGGAATACCAGGAAGTGTTGGGGGACAAGGTGGGGTCAGGCACCAAGACCGCAATGTAAATGCCTGGACCTGTGCGCACGGAGGCTGCGGTGGGATCCTGGCCAAAGAAAGGCCTGCAGGTCACCGCCCACTTCCCTTTGGGCCAAAGAAGAGGAGGGCCTTAGTCCCGTGTGGGTTTGAGCCCAGCGTGTGGTGGGGAAGACGAGGGTGGAAGGATGTAGGGACTGGGGGCTGAGCGCGCCTTCGCGGGACTGAGACTTGGCGGCCGAGGGCAGGCATGCTGCCGGCAAACTCTGTGCCTTCGAATGTCTCCCCAGCTGGCCTGGGAGTGGGCATGAGCCGCCAAAGCCCATTTCTCTTCGAACCCAGGATGGGCCATTCATCTCCAAAAGCCTTTTCTTCCTGTTGTTCTTCCTCCTGTTTCTTCCTTCCGGGTTTGTATCCTTCTGGCTGCAAACCAAGAGATGCGCCCAAATATAAAAGTCAAGTCGAATTAAAAACGAATGGCTGTTTGCTCCCAGCTCTCCCCCACCCTCACCCCTTAAATTGTGTTTCAAAACAACATGGTGACTTTTGGACAAAATTTTTCTGTTTCACCCACACCACAAAAGAGATGCAATGAATGCGGCTGGTGAAATGTTTGGCTGTGTCAAATTCAGTCCCAAAGGCTGGCTTGGGCCAGCACTGGGGCTCCGCTTTGTGTTATGTTCACGGAGAAGATATTAATTAAAAGAAATACATGATTAAAAAGTAATGAGTTGAATAAAAATTATCTCAGCTCATTTTCTGATTATGTTAATTGTTAAAAACCCTTCAATCACGACGTTGCAGTCAATGGGCTTTAATGTGAAATTAGTGGGCTCTTGATAACTTACAGTCCAGAATAATCCTGGCGGTTTAGTCATCATTCCTAATAACAAGGATGTTGCTAAGAACAGAAATTTTACATGATTTTGATACATTCAGCCCTTCCCCCATGTGTCATTTAAAAAAAAAAAAAAAAGGCTTAGCCTGCCTGCGATTTCCAACTCCTTCCACGGATCCACCGCGGCCTTGGCGGACTTGAGTTTGTGATCCGGTCCCTTTCGCTCCCCACGCGCAGCCCCACACCGGTGCGTCCGCGGGTTGTTGGTTCCCGGCTCAGCGGCTGGGTGCGCCTTTTCCAGATGGTCTGCGCAGCTTCCCCTCCTGGCGGGGTCAGAGCCCCGCGCCGCGCCGGGGGACTGTGTTGGGGGGGAAGGGCGGAGAGAAAAACGACAGAATTCGCAGCTCCAGGGGTTGGAGGGGCCTCGCGGCTTTTCGGGGACCGGTCGCCAAGCGGTGGGCGAGTAGGGCTGTGCATAAACGCGTCCAGACAGTGATGGCGCGCCCCGCAGAGTTGCTGGGCAAGGCAGGCCGAGTTGTGGCGCGTGTGTGTTTGCGTGTGTGTGTCTCCTGCTTGTGCGCTTTCGGAGCTTTGAGTGCCACGAAGCTTGAGAACCCAACCAAAGCGCTGAGGGGGCGGAAGGTCAAGCGAGCTGGGAAAAGGTTCTCCATCCCTCATAGCCGGCGTCAGGTTCCTGACAAAGTGCCTAAAGTAGAGTAGGCTCTTAATAGGTTTTTACTGGCTCTAAATGAAAGTTAGTGAATATATACATGATTCTGATGAGTAACTATGGCTGCTGGCCCTCCTGGAGCGCCCAGAAGGCTCTCACCCCACCCAGGACCAAACTTAGAGCAGAGGATGGGAGTGAGAAGAGGGCTGATATGTGGATCCGGGATGAGAAGGGATGTTTTTCACATTCAACATATGAAGACTTTACATTCTCGGGTGAGCCGAAGGAAAGAAAAAAATGCCCCAAGTGCCCTATGCTCTTTGTCGTTGTTGTTGTTGTTGGCTTCTTGGGAAAACAGTGCTGCGCAAATTGGACTTGTGAGGGAGGTGTGACTCCGAGGGTCGTGGGGTCCTGGACTTTGGATGAGTGTAGGCGATGGGCTTCCTGACCAGGGAGGAATGGCCTCCCGGTGGTCTCAGCCCACCTGGCCTTGGAGGTCTAGGGAACCCAAAGCTGCACATTCCAGGTGGCTGACACCTGGGCCAACAACCATCCGCCATCCAGCTAGAGTTGAGGTATCCTCCACAGACAGAAAGGGATTCGAGCTCCGTTTTTCTCCCAACAGAACTAAGCGGGGGAAATTACATTTCTCAAATTATAACTGTCTGAAACTATTTATACACATTTATAGAAGTCTACAGGTATTGATACGCAAAAGCATGTGAGATGGGCGCAGAGGTCAGTGAGGTGGAGGGTGTGCACATGTGTTACAGATCTGATTCATTCCTAGAGCAGGAGGCTCTGTGGCTCAAGGTGCCTTTTTCAAAGCTTACACGTTTAAGACCACCTGGTTGGGGTGGGGAATCTGGTGTCACCATCTAGGGTTTTTTGTTTTGTTTTGTTTGGGGGCATTTGTTTTGGCTCTTTTGCATCTCAAAGAGCAGTTTAGCGGTTTTGTTTTTGTTTTTTTTTTTTTTCCCTTTAATGTTTCCACCATTTCAAGCCCCCAAATTGATGAATCTTCCCTGGGGGATGGAGGGTGAAGGTGGCATCCTCGGACTGGGATGAGTCCCAAGGCTAATTCTTGTTCGCCTCTCTATTTGCAATCGCTGTTAGGCTGAGGATCATTTTAATAAATAACAATGAACTGGAATGGCATCTAGAGGGCTTGTCGGCAACATTTAAAAGCCAATAGAGTTTATAATTCTACTCTATCATTTCTTATTGATTAGCGTAATCAAGATAAAAAGCTAGCCGGGCTTGGAGAACTTCAGCAGCATATCATTAAAGATAAGAGTCAGTTAATTCTGGAGCTGGGGTAATGTGGCTGAAATGAAGAGTTCATTTGCATGAGATGCTGAGCCCAGTAACAAGGGGACAAAAATCACTAATTAGGACTGCAGAATGTCGCCCTCTCTACAAGCACCCTTTCCAGATCGCGGACGAAGCGGAGATCCACGTTAATGTAAATCTGGGGCAGGGCAGAACGCTCTCACTCATTATAAGATGGCGATTATCGCCCCCGCTCTCTATATCACCCTCCCGGCTGCCAGACCAGGGTGGGGATGCGGGTCAGTCAGATCAGATCCTCTCCTTCTCTGCCCATCCCACTCCCCACCCGGCGGGCCCCCGGACCGCAGATCGTCCACTCCTTTAAGGAGGCAAGTGGGCTAGCGTTTGGTGCCACAGTGAGCAAGTCCCGCGGGCCAGTCTTCGCCACGGGCTCCGGCCTGGCTGGTATGGCGGCCTGAGGAAGCCCCATCTCTGGTGCAGGGCCCGCGAGGTGAGGGGTAGTCCGCTGCACAGGTCCAGAGCACAGACCCGGCGGGGAGCTCGGGGCATTTGCCCGGGCAAGGATCCCCAAAGGAGACCCTGGGTCTCAGGACCAAAGTCGGTGACCCCCACCCGGATGGCTAACTCTAGTCTCCCCTGATTGACCCACCATACCAGACGGTGCCAGTCCGTGGGCGCCAAAGGGCGCGTGCTTGCACTCTGAGAGCTATCGCGAGTGCGTGCGTGTGCGTTGTGTGCCTGGATGCTCAGGCATGTGTGCATGTCTGTGTGATTATGGGTATGCAGGTGAGTCCAGGTCTTGTGTAATTGGGAATGTTTCAGAAGCTTGTTTTGGTGTGAACGTTTTTTCTGCATGTTCGTACACAAGTGAGAACGTTCGTATGCAGTGTGTGTCATGTGTACATATGTGATATTGTGTACGTAGTGTGTGGCGCAAACGGGGTGGGGGTGGGGTGACAGCCTGAATCGGTTCCCCCAGAGGGAAAAGCGCAACAGGCTTTAGTGGTTTGGATGCCCAGGGATAAAGTGGGAGTTGGGCGCTGCGGGAGATGGGCGTGAGGCGGGGGCAGGAGCAGGAATCACCCGAGGCAGGGGCGCCTCTGAAGCCCCTTGGAGGCGAGGAGAGAAAACGCTTTCTTGCCGCACTTGGTCCTCCGTCACCGCCCCTCGAGCGATCAGGAAAAGCAGCTTCACATCTCGGCCGCGGGAGGTTCTGTCGACCCACCCGTGGGAAATGAAACTAGACAAAAAGGCACCCAAGATAGGTTTTGTAACGTAATGAGAGAAGTGGACGCAGAGAGGCCGCTGGATGAGCAACGCCTGCGCGTTCACACCCAGGCTCCAGTCCTTTCTCGGCCCGAGGTGGTCTGGCATTCGTGTCCTCTGCGATCCTCCCACTCCAATGTTGCGGGAGACTCGGGCTGTCCATCCCAAATCCACCGGCACCGGGGCAGTCCCAGCTCTCAGAATTCCTTCTCGGGGAGGAAGGGAAAGAGAGGCGCGCGGCTGCTGGGGCAATCCCTCCCGGAGAGGCCGCGGCCGCGCCTGGAATCCGGCCCGGCGTCGCGCTTTACATCGGCCGCTTTAGAACTAACTTTGCCCCTCACTTGGCTGCGGCATAAAAGAATCAAGGCCTATGTCAGATAATTGTAGGTGTCAGCGTGGAAAGTGGCAGTGTTTGCACACTCTCACAGGTCTCGCTCTGTCTGCTCCCGCAGCTCCGCGGGCCTCTCACGCCCCGCCCCCTGCCCACGGCGCAAGGGCCGCGGCTTCCTACCAGGACTCCGGCTACGCGGGGCAGGCAGCCCACGGACCCTGCGCGCGCGTGCGCCGCGCACCTGCGCCCGCGCGAGCACCCAGCCGCCGAGGCCTCGCGCCGGCCCGGGCCCAAATCCCAGGTGCCCGCGAGGGGCGCATTTCTTTACCATCGACACCCCGCCCCCCATCTCTCTCTCTCTCTAGGGACTTTTTGTATCTGGGCACAGCTGGGGGCTGCCTCACCACCCATCCCTGGGCCTCCCCATACAGAATAAAGTCAGTCTGTATTTAATGGTTATGGCGGATGTGAGGAGGATTTGGCAGAGGCAGAAGAGAGGCCTTTCCCTCTCAAATATCGCTCCTTACGTCGTGTGAGTCTACCAACCCACCACGACCCCATATTCTTGTGCGGGTGTCTGACTCGAATGACAAGCGAGCTGATTTTTTCAGTACATAGCTGGGAAATGTAGTGAGTGATAATAGAGATTTCTCTTTCATTTTTTACGCTTGACTTGGTTATTGTTGCTTTTCTTTTCCCGTGATTCCTTCTGAGGATTAGCTCTGACTTCCCCACTATTGGCGGTCAAAGTGGCCCCGACTCGGGATGACAATTGACGGGGATCAAGGGATTGCCCATTCTGTGCCTGTAAGAACGGATTCGTGCCAGAGAAACTCATCAAGTGGAGGCGGAGAATAAAGACCGTTCGGGGGTAAATGTATTCATTGAGAAGGGTTCTCCCAAATTGCTTCTAAGTTTTTTTAATGAAAAGTAACGATTGCAGCAATCAGCGGCTTTTTGGCGGATTACAAATCTGGAGGGAGCTGCGGCGCTGCATTGAAAAGCGCCCCCGCCTTTGCACGGGGCAGCCGGTTCACAGGAGCAGCGCGAGGGGCGGGGGTCCCCGTGAACAGACAAAGGCGGGAGGGGGCAAGTCTTGTAGGGTGCCTCCGAGCGCTCCGGCGCGCACCCCGGAACCGAACGAGGTGTCGTCAACCCGGTGCAGGTGTGGCCGAGAGCACCCCCCCACACACCCCGAAGAACGCGAGGGGCAGGGTGCTGGGGAAGGTGTCTAAGAGAGGTTGGCCCCATCACGGCCACTGGATAGATCCCGGGCATCAGGAGCGAGGAAGGCACTCCGGAAGGACCTAGCAGGTGACCGTAGAGCAGAGGAGCTGAAGGTGCGGGCTGGTTCCTCTACCTCCACGGCGGACCTGCGCAGGCTAGTATCTTCTTTTAGGGACGCCTTATTTTGCAATCAGGAACCGTAGCGTGGAGACCCGCTGGGCCAGAGTACGTAGAATCTTACCCAGGTGTTCCGGGCAGGAGAAGAGAAAGTTGGGTCTCCTCCCCTGGACTGGGGGCTGGATGCCCGCGAGCAGAACCCCACAGAGCTGGATCCGCGCGGGCGCTGATCCCTACTCCCACACGCTTCTGTCCAGCTCACACCAGTCCCCTCTGACATGGTGCAACTGGAACGGACGCCGCAGCTCTCACAGAATCCGAGGGCACAGCCTCCAGGTCCGCACTGCGCCCAGGCGTAGGCCACAGACTCGGGGAGTCGCCTTAGAAAATGGGGGGAGGGGAGGAAAGCGCAGAGACAAAACGCTATTCTCACAGAGGATGAAATCAGCTGCAGTGGCCCAAGGCAGCCGCATTCAGCCTGACTTTTTATACATTTATTTTTTTTAACAGTGTATCTTAGCAGGGGGGTGGGAGGTATGTTTTTTCAAACCGACTTCTTTAATGCTCTCTGAAGTAAATAAGGGAGTGGAGAGACAAGGGTGGGGAAGGGAAGAAGAAAAAGACTCTCCCCTCTCCTACCCCCCTCCTCAAGTTTAAAAAGAATAAATCCAGCAGGCAAGTCCACAGCCCTGAAGGTTTAACTTTTTTTCTTTGCAGCTTGTCAATGCGACCATTGCTTTGATGGGAGGCTCCTCAAGGTGACACATTTCTGAACTTCACCCCCTTTTCAAACTAACTCCCTACCTCCTTGTTAGTGGCCAGCTCTGAACTTCTGCAGAGTGTTTTTGTGTGAGTCAAGGCTCATTCACGGGCGCTTTTGTGGGCCTCTCCTCCTTTCAGGCCTCAGCGTGTTACACCAATTAAAGGGCGACGTGCTGTAAATGTAATGGGCCGCTCAGCGATTGTTTCTGACAAGCAACAAAACACATAGATCCACCCCTTAGATTAGGCCGTTGAAGGGGAGGTTGAGGCCGGTCAGTTTACTGAATAGTTTGTGAACTGTAATTCTGAGGACTCATGTGAAAAAAAGTCTCTTCCCACCTCCCTCAGCTTGCTTCCCCTCCCCAAAACCTCCAAAAAAGAAGGGGAGAGAGAGAGGGGAGGGGGAGAGGGAGAGAAAGAGAGAAAAGTGACATCCATGGGGTAGAATGGGGTCACTAGAGGAAAAAAAAAAAACAAAACAGTGAGGGGCTTGTCCTGTCCTTTGGACTGTCCAAAACCCCCTTCAATTCTTCCCCTCCTTCGTTACTCCTTTGAATCCGCACTCAGTTTTACTGGCCACAGCAGTCTTCTCCCCTGAGGGTGGGCCTCCTCCCCCCACGTTAGACTTGAGATCAGGGTAGCAGTGAGGGAAAGCTGGGTTATCTTAGAAAATCCCCTTGAGGTTTGATCTGGTCCTAGTGGGACAGTGATGAGTCCCAGGCCTCGCACATCCCTCCTCTGGCAGAGCCCTCAGCCCTGGCTTCCCCTCTAGCCTCTTTCTCCACAACCCAGCAAGCTGCAGGGGGCCCTGATGCCAGCACCTGCCTGGGCTCTCTGTCCTCTTGGGCTTCCCTCCTCTTTTCCAGTGTCTGCATCCTGAGGCTTTGCCTATGCGTTCCTGTTCTCACTGCCCTGCTCTCCATCCTGCCACTTCCTGCCCATCCCCAGCCTTCCGGCCCCACTCCATTCAACAGATAGTTACTGAATATCGGTTGCATACAAAGTACACTTTGCTTTTTCTATGGAACTTTTCCCCAGCCTCCCTTCTTCACTAAGTCTCCTCCTCACTCAAATTGCTCTATCTGGAATTCCACCAGTCCCCATCACTTTCAGCCTGGAATTCTCCTAGGCAGGCTTCAAGACCCTGCTCAAATGACACTTCAGTGAAGCCATCCCAGGGTGCAAAGATCCCAAGGAAGGAAGGAAGGAGGCATGGCCTGACGAAGGAGGTCTTTGAAGCCCAGTGTGGGTGGAACAGAGTGAGGCTGGAGAGAGGCACAAAGGTCACTTGTCCTACAGCCTTGTGGGCCACGTCAGGGATTATGGATTTTACCCCAGAAGCAATGGGAAGCCACCGAATGGCTTTGAGCAGCGAAGATCCCTTGTCTAGATTGAAAATCTTGAGAATTAGAGATGGTGTCCTTTTCCTCTCTGTGTCCCTCTACTCCTATCCCAGTGTCTGGCACATAATATTAAGAACTATTTGCTAAGTGGGTCAACGAATCAATAACTCATTAAATGCATACCTTCCAGCCCTTCCTTATCTCCTAGTCCTGGCTAACCAGCTTACAAGTGCTAGGATGGTAGGGACCAAGTCATGGTGTCTTTGAATTCTCCACAGACCCTAAATGATACTAGTACCATGTTAGCAATACAGTGCACACTTGCCCATTGACTAAGGTGTGCAAAGCACAGAACAGAAAATCAGGAGGTCTGAGACTTTTCGTTGCTGGTATTAATTGCCTTACCTCCTTGAGGAACACATTACTTAAACCACTCTGAAGCCTTGGTTTCTTCATCAACAAAATGGGAACAATGCTACTTATTTCGTGGGTTATGAGGACTAACCAATACCCTTTGTATGAGAATAACTTGATTGTGAAGGGATACATTAGTGAATGAAAATCAGTGCATGCCTTGGGGCCAGGGCAAGACCAGTGGTGTAGGCACCACTTTAAAATGACAAAAGGTGGTCCCTGCACAAGTAGGATCCTAGAAGAACCCTTCTGACATGTGGCAGTTGGCTCAGAGCCCAGCTGCTTCCACATCTTCCCCCAGGGGTATGAAGCCTGTTTCACAGAAGCCTGAATTCCCTTGTTGCAAGTAGAAGGCTGCACTTGGAGATGGGGCAACCGGATCCTGGGATCCCATGGCAGAAATCACGCAGACTGTCATTCCCGCTAATGCGGGCCAAAGAACCACTGGTGGCAAGAGCAGATGGGGCCCACCAGCCCCCTGACTGCTCACCAGACTCTACTGCCCACTTACTATGGAGTTCTTACCCTGGAGGCCCACACATCCTTAGGGATGAGGTATGAGTACGAGAGTAGAGACTGTCAGCATGCTGGGGTGTGCCTACTTACATGTGAGTGTGTGTGTGATTGTGTGTATGTGTTCCAAACCATCATAGTCAGCCTCTGCCAAACATAGTGGGAAAAGAATCTCCAAAGAGGAAAGGGGAGGTCCTCTTAAGTTTCTAAATTTAAAATAAAAACAAAAAACAAAAAAACAACCTGTCCCTGAACTTCCACTTAAGAACAGAAAGAGAGAGAGACACAGGCTTCTTACCTCTCCCTGTTATGCCTTCATCTGAACATTTTTTAGCCTTGAGGAGTAGGTGTAGGAGCTAATGTTTGTAAAGCTCTGAAGCCAAGTCAAGCAGCCAACATGCCAGGGAGAACTCCAGGAGCATGAGGTGTAGTCCAGGTAGGTGGTGGGAAGCATTTGGCAACTCACATCCACCCCCACCCGTGATGGAGATGGCTTTCCTGTCTGCAGGCTCAGTATACACCAAACAGGGGCCTGCCGTCATTGGAGCTAACGTGGGGCACCAATGCATCCATAGTGACTTTTCACTCCAACCTGATGTGTGTACAGCTAAATCCTCTCCAGGCCCCAAATAACAACAAAAGGTATCATTCCTCTTTTGCTGATGCACAAATCCCTCAGCCACAAGGAATGCGTGTTGCCTCAGCTCAGTGTCAGCCCTTGCAACCACAAGTTACTTCAGTCAAGAATTCTAGACCCGAATATTTTTGTGCACCGGACCCCTCCTTGAGGATATTTTTCAGATGAACTCCTCCCAGCTGATGGAGTCCTTTGTTTTTGAAGGAGAGTAACATTGGGAGCTGGGAGGTGAAGGGCAGCAGAGGGGGAAATTGGCAAGCAGTACCAAGGGAGCAAAACAGAGAGAGGAAGTTCTTTTCGGGGAAAGATAGTAGGGGGAAGATAGTAGCTGTGCAGGAAAGAGCTAGGAGACTCTGATCCCTGGAGGACCATCCTCCAAAATGGTCTACAGACTCACCGGTGCCTCTGTGCCTCGTGAGAGAGCTGAGCAGCACTCCCCTTGCCACTGGATGGAAGGTGGGGGAGGCAGAAACCTAAACAAGTGAATTCAATTACATCGGAACAAGAATGGGCTAAATTAGGATTCAGTCCTTGGGCCTGTTCCAGAAAATATTTGTGAAAAGTTGTTTGAAAGAATACCACCATCCAAACCCTAATTTCGCTATTATATTAAAGCCCCCAATTTCTTTGCAGTTTCTGATTGGAAAATGTTTTCCTGATTTTGTCTTTGCTACTGGCGTGTGACCTCTTAATTTGATTTTGGCTTTTGCTTATACAAACCAAGTGCCGTGGAAACTTTTTCCTGTGGTGTGGCAAAGACAGGGGAATGTAGAGCACTGGTAATTATATATTATGCACCTAATTCATTTAATTAGTAGTTATCAAGCATCCTAAATGGTTTATATCTGAGGATATCAGCCTGCTTCAGAGATCTCTCATGTGTGTCTCTGTGACACAGAAAGTGAGAGAGTGTTCTTAGTGGAATGAGGTTAGAATTCACAAGGATTCCCCAACATTTCCTGCTGCCTTCTGCCTCCGCCTTTTGCCCCAAGGTGAGCCAGTGAGGTCGGTGCCCGATCAGTGATACCACTGCCCAATTTACTCAAATAGCCCATCAGTGGGAGTGAGGATCCAAAGCCTAATATTTTTTATAAAATTTAGTTCTGACTTTTCAGTCACTTGCCTGAGCTGGTAAAGAAAATGCTCCTAGGTTTCTTCAATTCCTCTTCTCAAGGAGTGCTGTTAACTCTTTGAGAGAACTCTCCTATCTACAGGAAATGTTATGCATTTGGGAGCATAAATTAGAAAGAAAGCTCAGATTTAGACTACATGGTGCATTTTTTTTTTCCTTTTTGGTGTCATGTGTCATTTCATGGTGGGTGGAACTCAGGGCTGGTGCAATTACATAGGCTGTATAGTGCACAATGATAGAGGGACAGAGTGATAGAGGGAAGCATTCAGCAGACTATGGATGGGATTGTGTCTTCTGCTCATGGGTGTTGGGGTAGAGGCAGGGGATTCCCTCCCATGCTTGTGATCTTTATTTCACCAACTTAAGAAAACTGCAAAAGATGTTGAAAATAGTATGTTGTTTTTGGTTGAAATGACATAATGTAAGGTCTGGACCCAGACAACTTGGGTCTGAACTCTGCCTCTGCCATACACAAGCTGAGTCTCCTTGGACAGATTACTTAATATCTCTGTGTCTCAATTTCTCATCTATAAAGTGACAAATAATATTACATAACAAGAGTAACCACATCATAGGTTTGTGAGGATTAAATGAATTAATACACATAAAAACTCAGAATCCCATCTGGCACATTGTAATTGCTCAATTAATATTGGCTGTTGTTACCATCATCCTTTTATATGTTGAAAAGCATGTACTTTTCCTTCATTGTGGCAAAGCATAGAAACACAAGGTTCCCACTATTCTGTTTAGAAGGGAGTAAAGACCTTGTGCGGTTTGGCAGGAAGAGGGAGGGAACTCAAGTAAGATAGAACAGGTTTAGTTCTGTTGTAACCAACTATTGTCACCTTGTCTGTGTCCCCTAAGGCTGTAGTCTCTCATAAGCAAATTGAGGATATTAATAGTATCTACCCAGCTAGATGGGTATGAGGATTAAAGACAACCTAGAAAGGTTCCAGCACATTGCCTGACCTTTAATAGGCTCTCAAGAAGTGTTTTGGGTACTGTTATATACAGAGTCACTGAGGGGGTTCCAGCCCCAGTGAAAAAAGGTCCCCCTCTTCCCCAGCTGAGTGAGTAATCTAAAAATCTTTATTTGGGACTTATGTTCAGGCCTCAGTCCTCTTCTGGTCCCCTGGACCTTGGTGTTTGATCTGCTTCCTCCACTTCATCCTAGGCCTTAGTCAAAAGTCCCTTTGCAGAGACTGAGAAAACTGGCCAGGTGAGGTGGAGCAACTCCTCAGTGGTGTGTGTGTGTGTGTGTGTGTGTGTTTTGAGTACCAGATCATGAGCTCCATGAGTGCGGGGTTCTTGTCTGTTTCTGTTCAACAATATATTCCCAGAGTGCTTGGCTAATATTTGTTGGATAAGCTTTCAAAATATATTATTAATGACTTTCTTGTACAGTAGCAGTTCAGTTGAACCTGAACTTGGTGGATGGAACCCTTAATTTGTCTGATATTTTTTCTACATCTCACTTTTTTTTTAATGTAGTTGACACACAATGTTACCTTAGTTTCAGGTGTACAACACAGTGATTCAACTTCTCTATACCATCAGTCACCATAAAATGCTATTACAGTATCATTGACTATATTCCCTGTGCTGTACCTTTTAACCCTGGGACTTATTCATTCCATAACTGGAAGCCTGTATCTCCCACTCTTCTTCACCTGTTTTGCCCATCCCCCCACCCCTTTCTCAATCATTAGTTTGTTCTCTGTATTCATGGGTCTGATTCTGTTTTTTGTTTGTTTATTCATTTGTTTTGTTTTTTAGATTCTATACATAAATGAAATCATATGGTATTTGTCCTTCTCCATCTGACTTATTTCACTTAGCATAATGCCCTCAGGGTCCACACATGTTGTCACAAAAGGCAAGATCTCATCCTCTTTTATGGCTGAGTAATATTCCATTGTATATACACACCACATCTTCTCTCTCCTTTCATCTATCGCTAGACACAAGGGTTGCTTCCATATCTTGACTATTGTAAATAATGCTGCAGTAAAACTAGGGGTGCACATATCTTTTCAAATGAGTATTTTCTTTTTCTTTGGGTAAAAACCCAGGATTGGAATTACTGGATCATATGGCATTTCTATTTTTATTTTTTTGAGGAACTCCATACTGTTTCCGCAGTGGCTGCCCCAGTTCCGTCGCATCCACAGTGCAGTGTAACAGTGCGCAAGAGTTTCTTTTTCTCCACATCCACGCCAACACTTGTTATTTCTTGCCTTTTTTCCCCCGGCTGTTCTGACAGGTATGAGGTGCCCTACATCTCACTTTGTGAAAGGAAAAGCTAATAGAATTAGCTCCTATAAGGACTTTAGTATATTAAAAAAACTAATAATTTTAAAGAATATGATTTGGGTCTTGCCCAGATTCAGCCAATTTCCTATACCTCATACATGGAGATTGTTCACATCATAGAAGTCACTCAGCCAACATTTATAGAGCAAGTCCTATATGCCAAAGACTGAAATAATAACTTACACTTTTAATTTACTGATTAATTTCACATATAAATTTAAAATAATTACCCAAGATAAAAAGAAATGACAAGTATTATCACCTCCATCTTCTCTTTCTCATATGAGGAAAGTCGGGCTCAGGGAGGCTCTGTGATGTGCCTGAGATTCCTCTGTTGATACAGCGGGGATGGAGGGGGGTGTTCAGACCCCCTAAATGTAGTGCTATTTCCATTTCTCCTTGGGATATCTTCCACAGGAACTGCTATTTAAACTCACACGTTACCAAGAGGGAACAAATATTGTCATGATCTTATAAAGAGAGTAAAGTAAACCTTTTAGAAATACCATCCAGTGAAGTGTTGTTGTTGTTTTAATAAAAGCATTTTTCTGGTTAACACAAAGGTTTTATCAGAAAATGAGTCAGAATACTTCACTCCCCAATATACCCCTTAATCCAAATTTAAATGTAATTATCTAAGATTTAAAATAGAAAAAAAAGGCATTTTTAGATATTTCTAACAATCTGAAGAGAAATTTTCAGCATGCATTTCCTCAGTAGATGTTTGATGACTTACACCCCCTGCCACGCCCATCCCACCTTGTAATCACACAGGGGTGGTGGGCCATTCTTCATGGGGAACTAGCACAAGAAGCCAGCAGCCCTCAGAGAGAGACAGAAAGAATGAGTAGGGAATAGTTGCAGTTTCCCAAGAAGTCCAGCTACACTTTTCCTGTGTCCATCCAATAACTACCATCCCTACCCCAATATAAGTAAGTTTGAATAGGTCTTTTATCCTTACAATCAAACTTACTTTGATTAGGACAGTTATGACAAAGGCCACCCTCAAGAAGAATTGGATGGGAAAGGGTAGAGAATCTGTATAATCAGAAGTCCTGGGGAAACAGCCATGCAAGCCAGGTATGTCTAGCATCCTTTAATCCTCCACCCTCACCTATGACTTAGCCACTCCCCCCACCCCCACAGGTGGGCTACACTCCCACAATGACCTTGGCTTCTGAAAAGTTCTAACTGCTGTACTCTTCTTAGGCCTGTCCTTTTTGGAAAGTGCCTCAAGCTTCTCGGGTAGGTATTAAGATTATCTGACCAAGCTAACTCACCCAGGCTAACTCACCCTAACTCAAGTTATCCCCAGAGAACTAAAAGTTATCCCCACAGAATTCAAAAGAAGAGCTTATGAACCAAAATGAAGCTCTGATTTGTCAGTTTTATGCCAGAAATGTTTCAGGAGTCCGTGAATGGAATATCCTGGATCATGTGCTCATCCCTGACCAATAAGCAGATGACAAGGGAACATGTGGCCCACAGGACAAGCCATGGTGGACAATTTTATTTTTTAAGTAATCTCTACATCCACAGTAAGGCTCAAACTCATGACCCAAGATCAAGAGTTGCATACTCTAGGGCCACCTGGGTGGCTTGGTTGGTTAAGCGTCCAACACTTGATCTGAGGCCTTGATCTTGAAGCCCCATGTGAAGTTCCAGCCTACTTAAAAAAAAAAAAAGTTGCATACTGTACAAACTGAACCAGCCAGGCGTCCTACAGCAGTTTTATAGGGGGATATGGGTTATGGCAGTGATTAGTATTTCCTTTATATGGTTCTTTTATTAATCTTCTCTGGCTACCATAACAAAATGTCATAGACAGTGTAGCTTAAGAGAAATTTTTCTCATAGTTGTGGAAGCTGGCAGGCTTAGTTAAAGTTAAAGGTGCTGATCAGTTTGGTTTCTGGTGAGAGCTCTCTTCCCGACTTAGAGATGACTGCCTTCTCTCTGTGTCCTCTCATATTAGGAAGAGAAAGCTCTGATGTGTCTTCCTCTTTTTATAAGGACATCAGCCCCATTGAAATAGCGACCCACCTTCATGACCACCTTTAACTTCTATTACCGCTTCACAGGCCCTATCTCCAAATATAGTCACATTGGGGGTTAGGGCTTCAACATATGAATGGAGGGGGGACACAAATATTTAGTCCATAACATTCCACCCCTGCCCCCCAAATTCATGTCCTTCTCACACGCAAATACATGCACTCTATTCCAACAGCCCTCAAAGTCTTAACTCATCCCAGCATCAACTCTAAAGTCCAAAGTCCAAAGGTCATCTAAATAGCATCTACATGAGATATGAGTGACACTTGAACCTTCTTCTCCAGATGATAATCTGTAAAACCAGACAAGTTTTGTGATTCCAAAATGCAGTGGTGGCACAGGTGTAGAATAGACATTCTCATTCCAAAAGAAAGAACCAGGAGAGAAGGAAAGGGTGGTGAGTCCCAAGTAAGCCTAAAACCTAGCAAGACAAATTCCATTAGCTCTTAAGGTTTAAGAATAATCCTCTTTGGCTTGATGCACTGCCCTCCAGGGTCACTGGGGTGACAGTGTCACCCTCAAGTCTCTGTGGGAAGCCCCACCCTTTCACCTCTCTGTTGAGGGCTCCCCACCATGGCTCTTTTCAAGGACCCTGCCCTCTGAAACCAAAGAGGAAATTGCCTTGGCCCCCTGGCCCTGTGATGGGAGTAGTAGCCCTAGTGAACTATAAATCACCTTCGGGGTTCTTCCCTTTTCTTGAATGATAACCCATGTTAACAGTCTTCACACTGTCTTGTTTTCTGTCAGTGTTTCGGATGGTAAAATCCCGTCTCTATTTCTGGCTTCTGCTGAGATGGCTGATGAGATCCGTGGTTCACACCACATTAATCTCATCAAAGGTTTGTTCAGCCACACACTTAGGGTTCTTGTCAGAACACCCTCCTCATTTTTCAGTGTGGGTAGGCTGAGAATTTTTCAAATCTTTAAGTTCTGGTTTTATTTTTGCTTAAGGATTCCTTCTCCAACACATTTCTCTCCTCTCATCTTCAGTACTTTGCTTTGAAATCTCCTCTGCTATATATCCAATTTTGCTACTCACAAGTTCAACTTTCCACAAAACAATAGAACACAATTGAACCAAGTTCTTTGCCACTTTGTCACAAGGATCATCTTTCCTCCCGTTTTCAATAAACTGTTCGTCATTTTTACTTGAGACCATACCAGAATGGCCTTTACCATCCACATTTCTACCACCATTCTGTTCACGATTATTGATGTGTTCCCTAAAAAGATGGAAACTTTCTCTCCATCTCTCCTCTTTTTTAAAAAGATTATTTATTTATTTATTTATTTATTTATTTATTTATTTATTTATTTGGGAGAGCACACAGGAGCAGAGGGAGAAGCACACGCCCAATGCGTGACTTGATCCCAGAACCCTAGGATCATGACCTGAGCCCAAGGCAAATGGTTAACCAACTGAGCCTCCCAGGCGCCCTCTCCTCTTTTCTTTCTAAGCCTTCACTAGAATTACCTTTAATATCCATCTTTCTGGCATGCACCTCAGACTCCTCTAGCCTCCACTCACTCCCTAGTTTTAAAGCTGCTGCCACATTTTTAAGTATCTGTTACAGCAGCACCCCACTTCCTGGTACCAAAATCTGTATTTGTCAGGGTTCTTCAAACAATCAGAACCAATAAGATGTGTATCTATACAGAAAGAGATTTATTATAAGGAACTGGTTCAAATGATTATGGAGGCTGACAAGTCCCAAGATCTTCAGTCAGCTAGCCAGACCCTGAAGAGTCAGTAATGTACTTCTGGTCAACCACTGATGGGCTCAAGATCCAGGAAGAATCAGTGTTTCAGATTAAGACCAAAGACAGGAAAAAACTAATGTCTCAACTCAAAGGCAGTCAGGCAGGAGCAGTTCCCTCTTACTCTGCTTTTTAAATTGTATTCAGTCCTTTAACTGATTCATGAGCCCCACATTAGGGAGGGCAATCTGCTTCACTCAGTCTACCAGTTCAAATGTGCGCCTCCCAGACACATACAGGATAATGTCTGACCAAATGTCTGGGCACCCTGTGGCCCAAGCAAGTTGACACATAAACCATCACAGTTCTCAACTTCACTGATTGCCTTGGATTCGTAAGTGCAAATGGAAATGCCCTGGGGAGCTTGAAAAATATATTATAGGCTAACCCCACCCCCAGAAATTCTTTTGTAGTTGATCTGAGGTGCAGCTCTTGTCTTGGGAATTTTATTTATTTATTTTTTAAAGATGTATTTATTTGAGAGAGAGCTAGAGCACAAGTAGGGGGAGGGACAGAGGGAGAGGGAGAAGCTGGCTTCCCGCTGAGCAGGGAGCTGGGTATAGGGCTTGATCTCAGGACCCTGAGATCATGACCCAAGCCCAGCGGGCTGATCCACCCAGGCACAGCCCCCCCCAGGCCCCCCCACCCCAGTCTTGGGAATTTTAAAAGCTGCTGGGGCATTCTAACATGCAGTCAGGGTGGCCAGGTATCCTTCAGCTAGCAAACTTGGTGGAGCAGAGCAGCCACTTTATGTAACTCAGCCTATAACTACCACCAACTAACAACTAAGAGTCTCTTAATTCAGTTAGTGGAGGGCCATTTATGCACTCCTAGCTGAAACAGCAAAGGAATAGCAAGCAATTTGACAATATCAGTGCTAAGTACACACATGGTCAAACTGAGATCAAAGCATTTGGGGGGAAATGGATCCGCTCTGAATATGGGAATGGTGGGCTTTTGTTTTAAGCTTTGGTGTTGGTGACAAATAGAGCTATGGCTTATGTTTCATAACTTATGGGCTTTTGATTCCATGCACTTTTTATCATTTAGCTGATTTTTCATAATCACTACTTTTTCTTCTGGGAAGTTGGGGGCACATCACCCTTATTTTTCCCCAGGGCTGTGCCCACAGCCAGGAAAGGACGCATGACTTGACTAAAGGACCTGCTGCCAGGGCCTCCAGCAGCAGCTGCTGTCCCAGCACCCTGGTCTGGGCCCTGGAGTTTGGCCTCCTGTCAGGTGGGTGGGGAGGAGGAAGAGGCTGGGAGGACCAGTAGGGGAACAGCTGTCTCCAACCTAGCTGAAGAAGAGACTAAGGCCTGAGCGTGGGTGATCATCAGATATAGTTCTGTAGGTTTATAGTGGTTCTGGTCCTTTCCTCGGTCATGCTAAGAGCTAAGAGTGACACTTCCCTCTTCTCTGAAGGACAGCAGTTCTTTCTCACTCTGCAATGGGGCTAATAAGGCAAACCAAAATGGCCATTTACTACTGTCTGGGTGAGATTTCATGCAGCATTTGCTCAGTATCAATCCAGAAAGAGGAAAAAGTACATGGAAATGTTTTGCACGGTAAACAAGGGCTGCATTACATTGCTCCAGCTTTGGGCATGAAGAACTATGCAAAAACTCTCAACTCCTTAAAAGATGCTAATCCCTGAAAGAGAATTTATTGATAACTTGAAAAACCCATGGAACCAACCCTGCAATGTCGTTTCAAAACTAAGCCCCACAATGCAGACAGAGTTTCCAGTTTAGGAGGACGGACGGTGGAGACAACAATGCGCATGTCCTTAATGCCCCTACCGTCTACACGTAAAAATGGTTTAACTAGTGTTTAAAAAAAAAAAAGGTTCCACGTTAAAAATTAAAGGCAGCTCATATTCAGAATTAACACCATCTTTAAATATGTAACACCCAAGCAAAAATCCTGAAGGTTTGACCGTCTCTATCAGAAATTCTAGGCTCAAATACGTTTCCGAGAAGGCAAGAAACTGGGATGTAGGGAGGTCGCGTCTAGGCAACCACCAACAAATACCCAGGCTTTCTAAGAGCCGCGTGGTTCTCAGGATGGCAAGGAGCTAGTCAGACTGAAGCGGTTCCTTAGCTGCGCTGGTGTTTTGGTGGCAGGGAAGCAACAGGAAGGGAGGAAGACTGGGAGAAATCTTCCTCCTCCAACCAACGAAGAGACGCCGGCTGCCCACGAGGGCCGGACAGCTGCCCCCACCCGGAGCGGCCACCCGGCTGCCGGACTGCCCTCGCCGTCGTCGGGGCGGCGGGAGCCAGCGGAGCCGCGGCAGAGCCGGCGCTGCGGAGAGAGCGTCTGGCCACCGGGGCCGCGCTCCTAACTCCCAGGGCCTCCTGCGGCTGCCAGGCGGGAGCGGCGGCTTCTCCCGCCTCCCTGCCGCTCGCCCGGCTTCCAGGTTCAATAAGGATTACATCATGGAGCAAGTATGCGGGGCAGCCTGAGAATCAAAGCCGTCACAATCAGAGGCTGGTTAACTGTAATGTTGCTGAAACACATCCTTCCCACCCCCTCCTCTAGCCCCTCTCCCCACCCCAGCCCTCTGCTTTTCGTACTATTAAGCATAGTATTATTGGGGAGAGGAAAATCTGATCAAAACTGTCGACCGCCAACGGCAGATTTTCTATGGATTCTATAAAGGCCACCTTAACGATTTCCCTAATTAATGGATGACATCTTTGGCTGAAGGAGAGGCGATGGATTCGACTCTGTCTTCGTCTTTGTTAACCTTCTAATTAACTTTCGTAGGTCACCCAGGTCTCCCAAACCTAAAAAGTGAAGAGGGCCATTGTGCGAGGAGCAGTAAACTTACTTTTTCTGCTGGGGTACTTAAAAGGGAGAACGATTATAAGCCGAGAAAAATAACTCCATTTAAAAGCTTTGTGGCTGCAGAGAATGCATAGGTCCCTCCCTTAGAAAATAATTGAAACACCTTTTATACCAATATTTCTATGCATAATAAAAACAAATTAGCAAAATGCATCTAAATTCAGCAGCACTTTCAAATTACCTTTTTTGGAATGTAAGCCTCTGCAAGTCAACAAAAGGAGTGGGGTTTAGAGAGAAAATTGCAACTGCAACAGCTACGGCCCTTTATGCAGCGTGAGTGCAGGACAGGGCCAGGGGCTCAGATATCTCTGAGTCACCTCCCGCGGGAAATCCTCATGCCCAGGCTGGGGGATGAACTGCACGGGGGACTCAAAGACTATTCGCAAATGATGGGACCTTTCTCTGGATAGAAGGGGTTTTGGGTGGTTCAGAAATATTTTAATGATCTTAGTGAAAAACGGAAATCATGGCAGTGGAAAAGCCGAAGAGCGAGATGAAACCCCACTGTGATCAGAGAAATTGACAAACCAGGACGATTTTTTTTTTTAAGTAAGACATGTACCTGTTGGAATTCTAGCGTTAGTGAATTCTCCAGGCTATGCTGATGAGCTCTAGCTGCTGCTCCAGTCCCTTGGCATCTCTGACCAAACAGAGGAGACACTGAGGGAAGAGCAGGTAGGTGTTCAGCCTAAAATGGAACCAAGCTGACTCCTTTATGGGAGAGCTTTACTGAAAGGCAACTCCTCTGAGATATCTTGCAAGGGAATGAGTTTCCTAACCCAAGGACAATAGCAGCCGTGACTTTAGCATTGTTTCTGCTTATAAACAGAATGAGACCTAACTGTAGAAAAGTACAGACTTTAAATACTGTCAATATTTCAATTCTGTCTTCCCATTCTTTTTTCTGCACCCCCAAATTTTCACGCAGTTCAGATTTGTATCCTTTTTTGGTCCTTCAATACCATATCGTGAGCATTTGTCTGTGCTATTAAAAATGGGAACAAGATCCTTTTGGGGTCCTGCCCACACACCTAGAATGAAGGTGCAGGGAACATTTTTATGACCTCTCTTTTGGAAAGCTGCCACCTGTGGGAAGAACCAGTGCCCTCATGCATTGCTGTGGAAATTTAAATTGCTGCAACCCCTCTGGAAAAGAGGGCAATTTGTCATCATTTATCAAAATTACAAAAACATACAGCCTTTGATATGTCAATTCCTCTGTAGGGACTTTCCCCCAAGGTATACTTCCACATGTGCAAAATACATATGTATAAAGTTATTCTTTGAAGCCCTGCTTACAATAAGTTGAAAGCAATCTAAATGTCCATCAAGTGGGGACTGGTTAAAGAAATATGGTACATCCATTCCGTGGAGTATTATGCAGCCATAAAAACAGAGATGAGGATGCACATTATATACCAATTTGGAATGGTCTCCAAAATAGCCTGTTAGGTAAACCACAAACAACAAAAAGGAGCAGACCAGTGTACAGGATGCTGCTGTATGGAGGGAAAGGCATGGTTTGAATATTCCTAAAAATTCTCTTCTGGTAGCAGCTGTCTTGGGAAAGAGAAAACTGAGTGGCTAAGGAGCAGCTGTGGGAAGGAGCCATCACTATAACTTTTGTATCTTTTGAATTTATACTGTGTGAATATGTTGCCTATTCAGAAAATAAATACATGAATTTAAGAATTTAAAAAGGGAAAGGTTGCCATTTTTCTAATCTGCTCTGGGCACATCCCTATGCAATTCAAGTGTAGCCCCATCCTACAAGCTTTCTGTTCATCTCTACGTCTCCTAAATAGCTTATTTTAGACTTCTCAAAGTCTGCCTCGTTTAAAAGACCCCGAAAATGGAAGGTAGACAGTCTCTTTCTCTTTGAAATCTTTAAGTGTTTTTTAATGAAAACAGAATAATACATTCTGTGATTTAATTGTTCAAAATTAAAATTCAACAAACCGTTAAGTCTGTATAAATAAAACATTCACAGACTTCGTCAGCACGTGCATCAGGACAAATGCCTTGGGATTATGGATAGATTTCCCAACATTTGAGATGTGCCAAGAAAGAGATAAAAAAATCAAGTAAGATCTTGTATTACACAAAATCTTTTTGCTCACAAGAGTCTGATTTACTGTATCAATCAATTTAAGTGATTCACGCTTTATGAGCCATTCTAAGTGATTGAACTAAAACCTGGAGCCAATATTATCCTCTCCCCACGCCTCAGCCCAATCTGTCAAATGGCATTGGAAATGATTAGGTTGAACTATGTAAAATTAGTGTTGTCAATGATCCAATAGCAGCAATTTCAAGATTTAACCTAATATTTTTCATCATCAGGATGTTGTAGCCTATAGCTACATAACAGAGACACTGTTACTTGCCCATCCAACATCCATTTCTCCTTTCTTCCCTGTCAGCAGAACTCCCATATAGTTCCCATTTAGGAAGGGAGTAAATCCCACCTCAACTAAACCGTATACATGGAATTCCCATTTCTTTTATCTGTGATTGGTTTAGATTTGAGCATGTGACACAGTTCTAGGCCAATGAGATGTAAGAAAGGATAGCTAGACACTTCTGAGAAAGATTTCTCTTGCATTGGACATTTTCCCGTACAGAGAGCCTACCCAGAATTCCAGCAACCATCTTCCTACTACAGAGGCAGCAAGCATGCAGATAAAATGGGCATGCTAGGGTCACACGGTAGAAAAATGGAAGGAAGCCGGATCCCCATGATAGTACTGAGTGGTTGTAGAGAACAGCTCTGTAATCCCCTGAGTTTGTACTTCTTGTTATGTGAGATGATGATTTTCCTCATTTCTTAAGCCATTTTGAATTGGTTTTCTATTACATTCCAAACATCAATAGGCCATCCTGACAAATATTTTTACCACTTGAAGTGATGTGAAGCCCAGGTAGTGTCTTATAAAACTCCTCGGATAGTTCTGTTGTGTTCCTGTAGTCAAGATTATTTAAAATCACAAAAATAAATGTCTCCTCAGGTGGTTGGGTGGCTCAGTTAGTTAAGCAACTGCCTTTGGCTCAGGTCACGATCCCAGAGTCCTAGGATCCAGTCCTGCATCGGGATCCCCATGCAGGGAGTCTGCTTCTCCCTCTGACCCTTTCACCTCTCATGATGTCTCTCACTCTTTCTCTCTCTCTCAAATAAATAAAATAAAATCTTTAAATAAATAAATAAATGTATGTCTCCTCAATGTCTTTAGTCATTAGGGAAATGCAAAACCACTATTTCACACCCACTAGAATGGCTATAATCAAATAGATGGACAATAACGAGTGTTAGTGATGATGTAAAAAACTGGAACACTCATACATTGCTGATGATAACATAAAATGCTGCAGCCACTTTGGAGAACTGTTTGACAGTTCCTCAAAAAGTTAGTCATAGAGTTACCATACAACCCAGTGATTCCACTTCCAGGCATATATACAAGGGCACTGAAAACATTCATCCACACAGAAAAACACAGGAATGTTCATAGCAGCATTACCCATAATAACCAAGAAGTAGAAACAACACAGATGTCTATCTGCTAATAAATGGATAAATAAAATGTGGCACATCCATACAATGGAGTATTATTTGACAATAAAAAGGAATGAAGTCCCGATTCATGCTACAACAGGACGAACCTGGAAAAGTTTATGCTAAGTGAAAGAAGCCAGACACAAAAGGCTACATAGCATACGATTTCGCTTTATGAAATGTCCAGAACAGGCACCATAGAGGCAGAACATAAATTAGTGGTTTCTGGTGATGAGTGGGAGAGAGAAATGGGAAGTGCCTACTAATGGAAATACATTTTCTTTTTGGGGGTGATAAAAATGCTATGGAATTTGATGATATTGGTGCACAATTCTGTGAATATACTAAAAACTACTGAATTGTACACTTCAAAAAGGTGAACTTAATGGTGTGTCTGTTATATCTCAATAAAGTTGTTATGAAAAATTAAAAAAATAAATGCCTCCCATAATTATAATTGTTTTAAAAGATCCTAGAATAAAAAAAAATCCTAGGATTACTGTACAACCGCGAGCCAGCCTTCAAAAATACATATGACCAATTCATTAAAAGAAAGATAATTTTTAATCTAATTAGATCTGCATTTTTCCTGTTATTTAAGCAAAAATGAGTGGAGATTTTATCTTCCAGTAGATATGCAAAATGAGGCTGAAGCAGAAACTACCTTATGGATGTATATGAGGATTAAATGAGATAAGAAAACTAAAATTTTGCGAAGTCCCTGGGACATAATAAGAGTCAATAACAGGTAGCTATTGCTGTTTTGTTGTGGTGGTGGTTGTTATTACTGTGATTGTATTTGGGGACATTATTTCCATTCATCACAAGAGGTAGAAATTTTTTACCAGTTGTCATGAGTAAATCTTGAGTAATTACGTTTCAAATATGTTTTAAGAAGGGATTAGCAACTTTCAGATTCTGAAACAAAAGTAATTAGAAATTCAGATTCAGGGGCACCTGGGTAGCTCAGTTTGTTAAGCATCTGCCTTCAGCTCCGGTCATGATATTGGGGGTCCTGGGATCGAGCCCCACATCGGGCTCCCTGCTCAGCAGGGAGTCTGCTTCTCCCTCTCCATCTGCCCCTCCCCATCATTTGTGTGCTCTCTAGCTCTCTCTTTCTCAAATAAAAAAATCTTTTTTAAAAAAATTCAGATTCAGCAATAATACAATTTTTCAAGCCCACGAGTACATGAAAAAATCTACTAAAATATAATAGATTTAAAGTCCTATAAATGGCTTAGACTGAAACATCATTTTTTTCCTTAAACGTCTACTATTTTTTCATTTACTCCATTACGTTTATAATACCAAAGGCCTTTTAGTTAAGTGGTCAGCTTTCAGCCTATGTTTTAAGTTTTTTAATCGTCTCCTTCACCTCTTCTTGCCACTTATCATTTTTATAACACACACCTTATTTGAGTGCAGTATTTTTCACTTTGCCTGAAGTGTAACACGTACTGATATTGATAGGATACAAACCGAGCTAACAATTGTTCTGGGGTAGGTAGCGGTATGCTAGGGACCAAACTTCAGACCTCCCATCTCTCATCTCTCAGGGAAAAGCTTAGTTAGGTGATTTATCCACTTAAGTGATTTATCCATCGGACCAATGGACAAGCAGCAAAATATTTCCCACTAACCAAGACATCAAACATGATGTTAAAGGACAAGCATGGGGAAAATGAAAAGTGCGCAGTTTTCAGGTGCATTCTTCCAGGTTTTGATCCAGGTTTTGATCATGTATCTGGTCACAAGTTTCCATTAGATCAATATGCTTCATTAGTCTTCCTGTTAGCTCTTGTGGGAAAAATACAAGGGCCAGGGAAAAGTGGAGAGGAGATGAGCAAGTACGTGATTTGCTAGAGAGATTAGAAAATCTCGTTAGGATCAATGCTATGTATTCACGCCAGCTCCCTAACTATGCCTCACCTCACCCCACAAAAACAGAGAGCACAGAGGGTAGGATAGAAATAAAAGAGTCTTCTAATACCAGGCATTAATAGGATTAGATATCACCAAACTGGGCCAGAAATAATGGATGGCAACCTCACTGTTGTACACCACCCCTAGTATCAATTCCTGTTTCTTTGTTCTCAACATCAGTGAGACCCACCCACAAGGGGGAAGATTTCCTCCCAGGGTGAAGAGACTTCCTAACAACTAAGAAAGTTGGATGTTTTCTCTGCTGAAAGGTTACATCTTGTTTATGGGTTGGGTTCTCTATTTTAAAAGTTCATGGGAAGAGGGGCCCTGTGGAGATGCATTATTCCCCATTCCCCCCAATTTAATCCCCTCATTCAATTCACGTTTTCTTTCCCTGTCCCGCTTCACCCTTTCTTATTCTCTCCCCTTCTTTCTTCCTGTTTTGCACCTCCATTTTATTTCTCTCGACTCTCCTCCCCTTCTCTTTTAGCACATGAATCTGTACTTAGTACATTTAATGTTTTTCAGCAAAGCGACAGAGTCTGGATTCTGAAATTCTAATCGCTTCGTTCTGAATTTTGTTTTACCAGGTGAAAGATCAGTTTAAGAACTACAGGTGGCCCGGCATCCCTTCTCATATCCACCCACCAAGCAAGGCGGCCTCGTGTCTATCTAGAGATGTTTTATAGAGCTTAATTTAGTATACATGCGATTTATGTATACAGAGACATTAAAGAATTTTCTGGATCTGTGTAGCGGCCTTTGAAGTGTCTTCTGCATGTTAATTTCTCTACTAATCCAGATGCCACTGCTCTTTGTGACATTTCAGAGAGGTCACTGAGCACCATCCTTATAACTTTCCAGAGAAGAACAATGAAATGCCAGTGCAGAACTTTTTTTTTTATTATTACCTAACCTTTTAGTATTCTTTTTTTCCTTTCAAGAAAAGCCAGTCAAGTCCTAGGAGGTCTTACCAATAATACTAATTCCTCTCTAATTCTGCCAGTAGTTATCCTTTACAGAGAAACTTAAGAATGTATGTGTTCACAGATTTACACATTTCCTGTTTTATGTGATTACTCCCCAGAAGGAACTACCTTGAGCCTCTCTGCCTCTAAACTGATCTTTCTGGCCTTTTCATGATTATGCAGTTCAAAGAATCATAGCTTTTACAAATCAGCTCGCCTCCTGATTTGGAATTCTAAGAGTTCTAATTAAAGTTAGCCTATATATAGACTGTAGGTATTTGAAAGAGGTAACAAATGTTAGAGACAGCTATATATTTCAAAAACAAAATACCAGCTTAAATGAGAAGTTGGAAAAAATATCTTAGTTTTAGCAAAGCAGAATTTTGAAGTTTGCTAATAAAATGAAAAGTTCATAAATTCTTGAGGATTAATCTAAAATATTAAAAATCTCCACACAAATTTAGCAAATGATCTTAATGTGTTACCATTTGGTGAGTTTCAGTTTTGCTAGCATGAAAACAAGTTTTCTGACACTGCAATGGTTGTTTGGAAATGGTTTTATACTGTATAAAAACTTGGTCTCGTACACCATGCATAGGGAAAACCCATTTGCCTCTAAAAAAAATCCTCAAGATATTTTAGGTTCTTGCTCTGTAAAATAAACGTAAGGACGATTTATGTTCTTAGCATAAAGTTGTGTTTGGTGTAGAAACTTCGAAAAAATCCAGAAGAATATAAAGAAGACAATAACTGATAATTCCACCATCCAGATAACACTGTTCATATTTTCTTCCAGTCTCTGTCAAGTCTATGCGTCTGTTTTGAAATTCCTTTTTTAGACTTTTACTCTTCTGTTTTATGCAATAATGCTACATGCCAAGGCATTGCTCAATTTTTCATGACAGAAAGGGAAAAAGGGGAGAAATCCTGCAAGATTCTCTTGCCTCCCTTCCTCCTGACGGCGGACACTATTTCCCCACATCTTCCTCCCCAGAGGCAATTCCCCAAATCAAATAGAACAACAAGAACAACAAAAAACCTTTTCCAAACCTGAAAAGCACTATATGTGAGCCTACTGTTACTCACTGTGAAGAAAGTACCAACACTCTGTATGTGGGTGACTAGGTAATTTGTGGATTTTAAATTTTTGATTGTCATCTGTTTCTAGGCTTCTAAGAAATCATGAATGTCTAGAAGAAGGAGGAGGAGAAGAAAAAGAATTTTTTAATCACCTGAAAACACCTTTTAGATTCTAAAACAGGGGTGATCATTATTCTGATCCCCTTGCAATGCAGTATTCTCCTCAGTTTGGCTTTCTTTGTATTTTTATAAGATATTTACTGAATTTTGGCAAGTTTGAGTAAATAATATACTTTTCCAGGCTAGATTGCATCATTATGGTCTATAACTTGAGGCAATTAAATGTATCCTCCTTTCGCTATAATTTTATATGGAAGGGCATATTTGCCACAACCCGTAGTAAGCATTACAAGCCTACGGTAAGCACTAGACTGTGAAAACAGAAGTCTGTCAGCCTCCTAAGAAAATGCCCACTGTCACCTTAGACCTATTTGCATGGAAGCCTCTAAGCATGACATTATTGTGTTGCTTCACTGTGATATCATTTCATCATGAGAAATTATACATCTGGTTTCTGTTTCTAGCACTTTGGTAGATTAGATGCTGCTATGGTTAATTTTATGTGGCAATTTGACTAGGCTATGGTGCTCAGTGTTTTGTCAAACACCAGTCTAGATGTTGCTGTGAAGGTATTTCTTAGATGTGGTTAAAGCAGAAAGAAGGATATAATTAGCAAATATATAGGTAAATATGTGGGTAAATCTAAATAAATTTGTTTATATTAACAATGATATCTAATCCATGCGGGAAAGTGATTAAGCTAGAACAGGCTCCCAGAACTAGAAAAGGATAAGATGAAAAGATTTCTGGGCACCTGGGTGGCTCAGTCGGTTAAGCCTTTGGCTCAGGTCATGATCCCAGGGTCCTGGGATAGAGTCCTGCATCAGGCTCCCTCTCCCTCTGCCCCTGCTTATGCTCTCTCTCTCTCTCTCTCTCTGTCAAATAAATAAATAAAAGCTTAAAAAAAAAGATTTCTAAGGTTCTCGTATTGTTCAAGAGGTGGAAAGATAACAATTAACTGTGTTAAGCGAAAATATTAAAATAGCTTTGTAACCACTAAAAAAATAAACATTCAAAAAGTATAACTTCCAAACAAGAATGGGAAGAAAATGTACTAAGGGGGGAAATTCTCAACTGATACAAAAGAAACAAAAAGGAAAGGAGCAAAAAATAGAAATATGAAACACCAAAAATATGGTAGTAATAAATCCAAGTACATCAGTATGTACAATAATATAAATGTACTAAGACTCCAGTTAAATGACAAAGATTGTCAGATTGAATTTAAAAAGAAAAGGTTATATACTATTTACAAAAGACTTAAAAAATATAAATACAAGAAAGCTTGAAAGTCAAAGGATGGAAAACCAAAGAAGCAACCTACTATGCCTAAATTAATATCAAAGAAAATAGACCACATCCAAAACATTACTAGAAATAAAATTAATTGCTACTGAATTCATCAGAAGATATGCCAATTCTACACTCGTATCCCATATGTACCAACAATCATGCACTTTTCTTGAATATCAGGGAAAATGCAAAATTATACCACCACAACTATTCAATATTGTATTTGTGGTCCTAAACTACAGAAGTATGACGAGAATAGAAATTAAATTACAAATTTAAGCATGAGAAAAGAAAGATTTAAAAAAAGCTGTCATATGTGCATATGATATTGTTGGCCCCATAGAGAACTCAAAAGAAACTATAGGTAAATTACTAGAATTTATAAGAGAGTTTTTCCAATCACTGTATATTTCTATAGAGCAAAAACAATCAATAAGAAAATATAATTTTAAAAGAATGCCATTATAAGAGCAAAAATATATAATAAATCTAGGTATAAATCTAATCAAAGTTGTGTACCTCATTTACAAAGAAAAATTATACCTCCTTATATTTTTAAAGATTTTTTATTTATTCATTTNATAAATCTAGGTATAAATCTAATCAAAGTTGTGTACCTCATTTACAAAGAAAAATTATACCTTATATTTTTAAAGATTTTTTATTTATTCATTTGAGAGAGAGAGAGAAAGCTCACGCAAGAGCAGGGCAGGAGGATGGGGGAGAGGTAGAGGGAGACAGAGAAGAACACTCCCCCCTGAGCAGGGAGCCCCACTCAGAGCTTGATCCCAGGACTTATAACTGGGAGATTGTGACCTAAGACGAAGGCAGATGCTTAACCATCTGAGCCACCCTGGTGCCCCAAATTACACCTTATTAAAAAAAACATTAAAGAAGACTTAAATAAATGGAGAAATATCAAGTTGTTAGTAAGAAAGTTCAATAGCATGAAGATGTCAATTCTCCCCATGTTGACTAAATCCAGTTCCAATGAAAAACCCCAGCAATATTTTTTATGGAACCTGACAAACTAATTCTAAAATTGAAATGAAAGAGGAAGGGGTCCAAAATTGTCAAGACTCCCTAAGAAAAAAGTATAAGGTAAGGAAAATTGTCATCCCAGATATAAAAATTTAGTATGTAAGCTATAGTAAGAAAATGGAATACTGGCAGAAGGCTAACCAAAGGGACCAAAGCAGTATGATAGAGAACCTGGAAACAAACCAGTGCATATATAGAGACTTATTTGGGTAATGGAATGGGCACTAGAGATGGGAGATTCAGTCAATGATACTAGGAAAATGTATTAACTTCGAAAAAACAGAACTGGAACCCTACCTCACACCATACACAAAAATCAATTCCAGTTGGATTAAAGACTTAGACATAGAGGGCAAAATTATAAAACTTTTAGAAAACAATTTAGGGGAATGTCATTACAACCTCACAATAGGAAAAGCTTCCCAAAACAAGAATTACCAACTTACGAAGGGAAGTACTGATAAATTCTACCACATAAAATTAAAACTTTTGTTCATCAAAGACGTTAGAAGGAGAGTGAAAAGACAGTCACTGGTAAGAAAATATTTGCCACATACATAATCAAGACAAAGGATTATTAGCCAAAATGATTTTTTAAAGCTCCTATGGGAAAAAAAACATAATGGGGAAATAGCAAGATTCACATAGTTCACAAAAGAGAAAATAAAAATGGCCCACAGACACCTGGAAAATACTCAACCCTATTAGGAATCAGAGAAATGCAAATTAAAACTACAAAGAGATATTTCTCCCATATGTATAACAAAAATTTTGAAATAAGTCAATAATAAGTGTTGACAAGGATGGGAAGCAACAATAATTCATATCACTTCCTGGTAGGAGTGTAAATTAATACAACCATTAAAGGAAACAGTTTGATATTACCTAGTAAAATAGAATAAGAAAACAATTCTATGGGTGCCTGGGTGGCTCAGTTGGTTAAGCAACCAGACTCTTGATTTTGGCTCAGGTCATGGTCTCAGGGTCTTGGATGGAGGCCCTTGTTGGGCTCCAAGGTCAGCGGGGAGTCTGCTGGAGAGTCTCTCTCTCCCTCTCCCTCTGCCACTCCCTCCACCCACCTCAAAAATGGGAGAAAGCAATTCTATACCTGGGTTTATATACTAGAGAAACTCTGGCAGGAAGCATGCAGGAGAGAAATACATAGAAGCATCTGTTACAATTACAAAAGAAAGAAAGGAGAGAGAGAGAGAGAGAGAGAGAGAGAGAGAGAGAAAGGGAAAGGAAGGCAAGAACCCAAATGTCTCTTCAAAACAGTGAGGACCAGTTGCTTGTGGCAAGCTCACACAGGGGACTGTCATACGACAGAGAGAATGAAGAAACCACATTGTATGAATGTACCACAATTAATTTAATGCCAATAGTAAACATAGTGTTAGGAGAAAAAAAGCACTTCGCTACAGACTATATAATGTATGCTTCTGTTTATGTAAAGTTTAAAAAAAGCAAAACACACTACGTTATTTAGGGATACATACATGGGTGGTAAACTTATAAACGAAGCAAACAAATGAGAAAAACACAATTCAAGGTAGTGATGACTTCTGGTAGGTATTGGTGGGAAGAAGACATGCAATCCAAGAGGGCACAAAGGAGTCTCCTTACAGAGATACTACTGAGATTCTATTTTTTAAATGTGGCTGCTAGGAAAAGAGCATTTATTTTATTTCATTCTTTAAATTGTACAGATACATTCATATAGTATTTCATATGTATGGTACATTTCACAATCAAATGTTAGCTCTTTTATTTCCAGAATCTTGGCCACCATACCAAGGCTCAACTACTATGTCTCCTTTGTTTTCCCTCTTTAAGGAAAAGCCACTGGAGTCATTTCCCTCTTCAAGGAAAACACCATTCTCTTAACTGATTAAATCCAGTCCATTCCCAGATTGAGTGCTCCTTCTTTTTGGCTCATGACTACCATCCTCTAGGTCTAGTGGTGCGTTTGCCCCTTCTCTGCCATTATTAGAGCTCAGATTTCTATACTTTTCTGGCAACCTAAGACTGAGGATACCAAGATCATCCTTTTCTTCCAGCCGTGTTTGCTCAGCCCGCAAGTACAAGAGAAAAAAAAAATGAGGTTTAATTATAATCAGATCTCCAGGAGCTTTTTTCCTCTAATGGTGTTCACATCGAATGACTCCAAAATAATTCTTTCTAAAAGAGAGTAATTCAAAATCTTCAACGCTAACCAGAATGGTGGAACAACCTGAGGCCAGTATGTCACCCCTTTCATGGGTGGACCCTATTAAAATCACCTTGTTTGGGCGCCTGGGTGGCTCAGTGGGTTAAAGCCTCTACCTTTGGCTCAGGTCAAGATCTCAGGGTCCTGGGATTGAGGCCCGCATCGGGCTCCCTGCTCGACAGGGAGCCTGCTTCCTTCTCTCTCTCTGCCTACTTGTGATCTCTCTCTCTCTCTGTCAAATAAATAAATAAAATCTTAAAAAAAAAATAAAAAAAAATAAAATCACCTTGTGTCCCCCTCTCTGAAGAATTTCTTCTGTAAAACAAATGATGAGTAAACGTGCTGGGGGTTCCTAGAAGCTATGATCATAAGCTTTCCATTAATAGACACTAGAGCCCATCATCGGTACTGTCTAAACCTACACATTGATGTTGGAAGTTACATCACTCTGATTCATACTTGTATTTTCTTTTTTTCTTCCAAATAATGCAACATCTCAATCTTTCTGCCCTCACTCAACTTTCACTGGCATGGACACACTCAGCATTGTCACATGGGCCAATAAAAGTTGAATATTAAATATATTTTTGGTAGGCTTTGATAACTTTCATAATAAGCAAAAGGTCCTATCATTTATTTGCTTTGAACTTGCAAAAGTGTCAGTAAACTAAAAGAGAGCATACTGAGAATTGGTGAAAGAAAAAATGTTGATTCCCCCAATTTATCTTTTGGAAATTCAAAATACACAGTGGAGTAACAGCTGTTCTAGATTTCCATCAGAGATTAGCAGATAAATTATTATTGAGATTCAAAGTTGTGACATCTTTAGATAAATATTTGCCCTTGATTTTTACAGCCTCTGACTCAACAGAAATCTGGAAGTGTTCACAGTCTGGCCCAGAAAGGATCATTTTAAATCTACAACTTTACACTGTGGTTAAAAAGGAGCCAAGGTTGAATTCTGCCAGCAGGTCCCTCCGCTGCTGTTGCTTCCTGATGTCAATGTCTAGCCCTCTCGGCCTCCAGCCATGTTTCAGCCTGTCCTTGAAGGCTTGTTTTCACCCCTCTTACTGAGCCTGCCACAGATTCAGTACCTGCCACCAGAGCTCTCCTCTACAGTGCCCGCCTAGAGCCATGCCAATATCCTGGCCTGATGCCTTTGGAGGGTCTCTATAGTAAAAGCCTAGCTGTTGAAGACTTCAATTCACCAGCCTTAGAGCACACAAGTGCCTGCTGATCCAAGAGCAGAAGTAGCTCCCATAAAATAAAAACCTTGTAATATAATCTGTTAGCACAGGCTCAAGCCCTCCATCAACAAATGGCTTCCCTTACACCTGCACGTGGTCCCTCCTCCCTGTTGACTCGCCTGGAAAGCCGGTCCTCCAAGAAGAATGTGGCCTTTGCACTAACCACAAGGACTGGGGTGTCTGGTATGCAACCACGGCCTACCCAGCTTACAACAGAGGCTTGTAGGCTGGGGAATGCATCGAGTTTTATTGTTAAAGGAATTTCCTGCCCCTCTCAGTGTCAGTTGAAGAGCCCTCGGCACTCATTCTCCTATCTTGAAAGGAGAGAAACAGAGGAGATGAACTCCTGGTCCCTCCATACTTGGTCTTCAGACGATCACAATATTAACTCCACAATTTTTAATTACTGCCACTTCTCATAGTAGGGTGTGTCTACAAAGTAATTAGATATCTTTTTCCAAATGTTACACGGGCAAGTCCATCTCATAACTTTACAGAAAGATAGTGGTGACACCTTTCTTTGCCCCCGACCCCCGTCTCGGCATGCCCCTTGCCCACCTGCTAATTGATTTGGGAGTCAGCCTTCCCAATTGTGTGTAAATTGAGGGCAAACTCGCTTTTGTCTCCCCGCCCCCCTCCATTAGGAACAAAATAGTTGCTCAATAAATATCTTATGAATGGTCACACCTCCCGAGGTCTAGAATACCTAGCGGGGGTCCCTTTCCCCTCCTCCTAAATCACCTGCCGATCCTTCCCCCAGCTCGGTGGCCCAGTCCTCACCTCGGCCCTTGCCACCACCCCATCCGCGTTTCTCGGCGGCTACCAGGCCTCCCGCAAGGATCTAAGCTCCTGCCTGGAAGTTAGGTGCGACCAGGAGGGCGGGGCGGGTGGGGGGATCGCGGAGGCGGGAACGGGGACGCACGGTAGCCCTACCCGCGTGGGTTTCCAATCCCCACCGCTCCCCTACACCCCTCTCCCTCCAGCACCCCCCTCACCCCGATGCTGCAAGAATGTGGCGGAGGAGCGAGCGGAGAATCTTGGCTGCGGCCCCCTCCCCCGCCTTATAAAAAAGAAATTGACTTTTGTTTGGAGTTTGTGAAAAGTGGGGCTCGGGGCCCAGTCAATGGGGCGCCCCGCAGCGCGGGCTGAGTGGAGCTAGCGCGAACCGCTCAGCCGCGGCCCCAATTAATCCGCCCTTTGTGCGGCCCGCCCGGCCGCCCCCGCCGCAGCAGCACCAGCGGCCCATTGTTCCCCTC
>LNAC01000039.1:3123158-3135576 GCA_002007465.1 Ailurus styani
GTGGGGAGGGAGGGAAAAATGAAACAAGATGGGACGGGGAGGGAGACAACTATAAGAGACTCTTAATCTCAGGAAACAAACTGAGGGCTGCTGGGGGTGGGTGGAAGGGATGGGGTGGCTGGGTGATGGACATTGGAGAGGGTATATGCTATGGTGAGTGCTGTGAATTGTGTAAGATTGATGATTCGCAGACTTGTACTCCTGAAACAAATAATACATTATGTATTAATAAAAGAAAAAAGAGTAATGGAGTAAGGGAGAGTAAACTATAATATAAGACTGTTTTCAGAGGCAGTAGATTCCCCTAACATAACACCAGCTTTCCAGGCATCCTGTGACAGCCTAGTCCACTCCACACCGGTTAGGGCCCCTTGTGTATTTTTCCAGAATGTCCTGTGTTTTAGTCCAAGCCAGTGTATTTAACACCTTTTATGTGTCTGCTCTCTCTGTAGACCCCTTGAGAAAGGGATCATGTCATTAATCTTTGATACATAGTGGGTAATGAGTATGTGCTGAAGGGGGTGATGATTGATGGATGGACAGAGAGACCCCTAGAGTCCATGGTCCTTCTCATGGTTTTATTCTTATCTCCTGGGCCAAAATGTAAACACCTTGTAATAAAAGATGCCTTCCTTGTATTTTTGGTTTTGGTTTGGTGGAGAGTCCCATACTCACAAAAGGCTAAAGGAAATTAAGGGCTATGTTTAGACCTGGTCAGAAGGGCTTCAGAACCTCTGGGATATGGCTTCACTCCCTCCCCAAGACAACTGCTATAAACTCATCCTTGAACTTGTCTCTGTTAAAAAAGTATTTCTGAGATAGGTGACATTTGCCCCTTACCAATTATTTCCCATCCTGGACTCACAGGAAAAATCTTTGAAAGTTAAGGTCGAATCATTTACCGATGATTAGAGCCCACAGAGGTCGTCTTTTGCCCAAGGTTACACAGCTAGTCAGACAGAGCCTGAACCCCCCCCCCACCACCTCCTGGCTTCCAGTGGTTTGCCTTATTGTGCCTCTGGGAGCTTCTTGGGAATTCTGCAGGAGACTTTCCTCTATTTACTCACCCAACATTTATGCAGCTATGATTCAGCTATGCAGCGTGCTGATAGGAAGACGGAAAGTAACAGTCTCTATCTTTCAGAGGCTTTCTTCTCTGAGCTGCACCCACTGAGAGTCCCAAGTTTCTACGCCTTGGATCCCAGGTCTCTGTGGCCGGCAGCAGCTTCGGCTCTAGGCTCCTCCTGGACCTGGTGGGCGGCAGTGCCCCAGCCCCTCCCGCCAACCCTGGATCTTGTGGCTGCCGTTTCCACCGAACCAATCATGCCAGAAAGTCATCATGATGATTTCAGAATTGCATTGTGATTTATGCAAAGCGCGCGGATAATTACAGCCGGGCGCTCAGAACACAGGACGAACATGCTGCGGGTGTGTGCGCGCGTGTTGTGCCTTTTGCCAGGGCTGGGTGGTGCGGTGGTGGGGATGGTGTGTGTGTGCGTGTGTGTGTGTTTGTGTGTGTGTGTGTGTGCGCGCGCCCGGGCGCGCTTCTATTCAGCGGCCTTCTGGATGGATACCCTGCTTCATTAGGAAAAAGGAGGCGGCATTCCCATCTTGATTTTGAGACAATTTGGTGAGCTTCAGGAGTATTTTCCACAAGTTCTGATGCCTACAAATGAGCCAGCAGGGCGAAAATGTCGGGGAATAGGGGAAGAGGCAGTTTGGACCCCTCCAAAGCCATAATCGTCTCACTTCCAAGCCCTCCCACCCCCACCCCCCAAAAGCGACTTCTAAGTCTCCTTTTGCCGCAGACTCCTAAACTTTCCCTCTGGGGACAGGCCTAGGTCTAGCCTTTGACACTGGCTTTCATTTTTGTCCGAGAAACATCACTGTACTTGGATCTTGTTCTTTGTTCTTAACCAAGCGCTCCGTTCCGCGTCCACGTGATGGTGATGGTGGTGGTGGTGGCGGTGACCGCGGCGGCGGGGCAGGTGGGTTTCTGGCGGGAGCCCGAACCCCAGGCTCCAAAAGGGAGCCTGGCACAATAACTGCTTCTCAAGTGACGCCCCGGAAATCAGTTCCGGTTCTGGGCGCGGAGTTCAAGTTTGTACTCTTTCGCGTGCGCGCCCAATACACTACCCATCTTAGCTGTCAAAATTTTTGATTTCTTGTCCTGTCTCCTAAAAAAAATACCCTCAGATTTATGCTTTTGTCCCACAATTCCCCAGTCTCGTCCCGATACAAAAAAAACCGAGGAGGGCTAACTTGGGAAATAGTCGACCCCTTTTCCTGCTTTTTCCGGATGTCCCTACGACCCCGGCGAGGACGCGGGACTCTCAAACGTGCGGTGCGCGCAGGCCAAGGCTCCAGGCCCCGCGGAGGCTGCGGCGGAAAGTTGCAGTCACGTGCGGAGGCCGCCTACCGGAGCGCACAGCCTGCACCCGGGAGACGCCGGGCGGAGGAGCTGCTGCGCCCTCCGAGGGCTCGGGGGACGCAGGCACTCGCTTCGCCCACACGAACTCTGAACGAAAGCCCGGGTTGACCCTGAGTCTGGAAAAAGTGGGGCTGGGGAGGGCGGGTAGAACTGGAGTGCGGGTCTCAGTTCTCCTCCCCGTCCCTCCACCCCTCCCACCCCCCCGCCAAATGCGCTGCGGAGGGCAGGAGAGCAGGAGGTGTGACCTCTGACCTCTAGCCGGCCCACGCCCGGAGGACAGGCTGGCAAGCTCTTGTTCGACAAGTTCAAGCTGCTGGGAGAGCTTAAATAAGATTTAATCTCTTAGAGATCGGGGATCACCGCTCCCTCGGCGTGCGCTCTCCCACCGCGGCGCAGGGACCCGGGCGCGAGACAGCAGAGGAATCAAGGGAAGGCTGGCGGGAGGGGTGGGGGCCTAAGGCAGAGGAAGCTCTGCAGATTCCCGGACGCTTTCTGGAGAGGGGGAGCCAGCGAAGCCTTCTGGGGATGAGCTGCAGAAGGGAAAGTTCTGCCTTCCAGTAGCTCGAGGGCAGATAATGGAGGCGACCGGAGCTTCGCTCTGCTCTAGATGGGTTTTGTTTTGGGGAGCGGGCGGCCCCCTCCCCGCAGCTGATGCCCAAGCGGGCTCCAGGAAGGCCGCGGGAACGCGGAGCCTCCAGCAGACCCCATCCCAGGCCCCAAGTCCGCACCCAGCGTCCTCAGCTACAACTTTCCGTAGATAGTTGCAAAATGAATAATTACTCACCTCGGACCAGATCCAAGTTTTACCCAACAGAAGGGGCACGGGACCAAGAATGAACCAACTCACATGGCCATATCCGGTGCGCACAATCACACACAAACTCACAGCCACCCAGTTTCTTCCACGAATCTGTCTGGCGCTCTGGAGAAAAGGGGGAAAGCGTTTTTAGAATGCTCCATCTCCCCTCCCCTTCCCCCTTGCCATGAAATATAATAATTCATTTTTATTACAAGAGCAGCACCGTCCTCACCATCACGCACGCACAGAGCCACACTCCCATATTCACACTCTAACTCGTCAGCTCCGACAGCGCCTGCATTTTCTTTGGGAGCCGCTTGGAGGTTCATTAATATCATTAGCATTTAACCCCCTCCCTCTTCCCATCCCCTCCCCGCACATGGCTGACGTCAGACCCCGCCAGGAGTTGGGGGAAAAGCTAAGTGGGCCAGGGACGCCCTATTCCCCTCCCCGCGGCTGCCTGTCAGAGCGCTTCTGGAGATATTACAGGGGACCCAGCCCGCAGCGACAAGCACAAAGTCACGGGGTAATGAACTTCGGGGACCCTTTGCCGCTCTGTGCGCGGCTCTCCCCGGAAACCGGGACCTGGCCGCCTGTTCCCTCGGAAGACTTCCCAGCAATCTAGTTTCCCACTCCGCTCTCGGGTTTGGGCAGCGCGGAGCCCATCTGCCTGAGACCGCGGTTGTGTTTTCCTTCTTTCCTTAAAAGAGCAGCGCTCTGTAGAGATCTGGCCACACTCCGCATGCCTAATGTAGAAGGAGAGATTGAAGACTAAGAGACAGGAATGGGGCAAGAGAGGGATTTTGTCCTTTTTGCTCCGTAGGAAGACCATTTGCGTGTCTCCAGCTCTGTCCTTCACTATTCCTCTCTTGCTGTCCTCCTCCCATCTTCCTCGATCTGCCTGTCCGTCTCTCCGTTTGTCTGTCCATGCGTGTGTCCGTACCAAGCAACATTCCCAGCAGCTGCTGTTTTGCAAGAGCCGGGAAGAAACTTGAGGATGCTTAAATTCCCACCGTGGAGCGAATTCTGACCGCCGGGAGAGCAGTGCAGCGCGCAACCGACACCCACCTGTCCGGCCCGGGAGCCTGCAGGCTGGAGGGCGGCTGGAGAGCGGCGGCGCCCGGCGGCGAGGCGGGCGCTGCCGGCCGGGACTCGGGCAGCGCCCACCCACCGCTCCGCCCCGGGACAGCCAGCATGAGCAAGCCGGCCGGATCAACAAGTGGGTACCTTTGGGGCCGCCGCGGGGCTCAGGAGCGCAGCCTGGGGTGGGCGGGAGGGGAGGCCGGGGCGGTCCTGCCCCGAGCGCTGCAGCTCTGAGCCCGGGAAAGGGACTTCGGCGGCTTGTGCGCTTTGGCCCAGTTCCTTGTAGACCGTGAGTCGGGATGTTTTGTGGTGAGGGAAGAAGAATTTCGTTACCTCGGGATTGCTTGATTCCCCCTGACACCCCCGCCCCCGCCCTGGTCTGGTGGGAAGGTTGAGACCCATGCAGCCCACCAGCCCCGCGAGTTGTCTCCGCTTGGCCGCCAGGTGCGGGGAGATGGGGGGCGACGGGGGCGGGAACTAGGCCGCAGCTCCAGGCGGCAGCACAATAACACGCTCGCTCAAAACTCCGAGCTCCAGCGCGCAAAAGCAACTCTGCGCAAAGCGGATTTGAATGGAATGCTTTGCACCCCGTTTCTAGCTATTTCAAATAATCCTGCAAACTGGGAAGCAGAAACAATTTAAAAGTCACATTTTCCTTAATCCTAAATCCGCGTAGGTCATAACTGGGGAATTTAAAGTATGGCGAACAGCTCTAGCAAAGAGGGGACCAAATCCTTAATCCCAAGGATTTTTCGAGCGGGAGCTCGGCGGAGGCAGGAGTGTGCGGCCTGTTCCCTTCGCGCGCTTCTCTCCTTCCTCAAACTTGCCTAGCTGGCGGCTCCCCCTGAGGATGCCGAGCCGCGGCCGATCTCTAACTGCCCCTGGACGCGGCAGTGCGGGGCTGAGTGTGGGCGCGAGGGCACCTGCCCGCCCAGTGCCTGCGAACCCGAGCACGCGGAGGCCGGAGCCGGCGTTGGGCGGACGTTGCCGCAAGGCTCGGATCTCCCGGGGGCATTTCAGTTCCCGCCTTCCGGTGGCCCGGGGCTGCCCTTTCCGGGGCCCCAGGCCGGGGGTGGCCCCTGACGCTATCCCCACGTCCCGGGGTTCTCTGACCGCCCTTGTTGCCCTCGCCCAGAGCATTTTGGGCGTTCCGTGCTTTCCTCGAACACCCCTCCCCTCCCTCGCCCTCACTGTCCTGAGTCTTTGAAAAGTTGGGAGAATCCAAGATACTTCTGAGGACTGAGGCTGAAGTCCCACTTAAGTGGGAAGCAATCCACTTTAAGCATTTGCTCTGGTTTGGGTGTTAGCATTTTTAAAATTCAAGGAAAGGGAACGTGAACCAAAGAGAGAAAAGGAGAAATGTTAAAACCAGACAAGAGAGAAGGAAACTTTGCGGCCGCCCAAATCGGAGCCGACCCTTGAGGAGGCCTGGCGTTCCAGTGAGCCTCGGGCCTGCGCCGGCCCCTGCTACTCTAGTCTCTGGAAAGCTAGGGGGGCTCGCTTTCTGTGGCCCAGGGTCTGGCGCGTGACGGCCTTCCCAGGAGGTGCAGAAGGAAACCTTCCCTGCTGCGTTCCCAGCCCCTGTTGCGAAAACCAGAGCCCGCGGCCTTCGGCAAGGCCTCCTCGCTACCTCGCCCTGGGACGGGCCTTCGCCTCCTTCCCTAGAAGCGAGGAGCCGCGGGCTCGTCTGCCGACTTGGGGCGAGGAGTCGCGGGGGTTGGCGTGTGTTGAGGGAGCTTGGAAAGAACGGGGCCTCGGAATAGAGGGAAGGGACCTGCGCGAAGCTCGGTTCCCTGGGGGCCGCACCCGCGTGCGGGGGACTGGGACTCTGGCGAACCGCCCGCGCTCAGGGGGCAAAGAAAAGGCCGAGTAACATGCTGGGGAAACTGGGGAGCTCTCCAACTCCCCAAGAGCCCGAGTTCGGCCTCGGAAGCCTGAGAGCCGCCGCAGGTTTCGGCCGCCGCCGTGGAAGTTCCTCAGGCCCGCAGGAAGGCTGCCCCCGCCCGCGGCGCCGCCGCCGCATCCCGGCCTTCTCCAGACAGGCGGCGGCAGCCGGGCCCGCAAACGGCGGCCCTCGGGCCCCGGGCGGCCAGGAGGTCGGCGCGCAGCGGGCGAGGTCAGGACGGAGCCGGGCCGCGAGCTCCGCAGCCCCCGCCTCGCTGGGTTTCGCACAGCTGGAGGGCAGAGCGATGTCACCCGGGAGCCCCGCCTGGGTGGTAACCAGACCCCGGCCAGTCACCCCTGCAGCCCAGACTAACTTCTTTCAACAGCCTCTGATGGTAATTACAGTAATCGAAGCTGCCATATATCTTTAGGCAATTATGACACACAAAAAGCCCCGAGGGGACCCCCTGGCGAGGGAAGTTAAGAACGGTTTTCCAGCCTCAGGAAACTCCCGCCTGCCTCCCGTCGGAGCTCGCTCGGTTTGCTAAATGAGAGGAGCTTTGCAACGGGGTCAACCAGCTTGTCTCGTGACCCCAAGTCACCTTAACGTGGCTGGGTGGCGGAGTCTGAGGCGCAGACCCGCTCTGCCCCGGAATTTTCGCGTCTCTCCCTCCCGGGCGCCGCCCCGGGCCGCTCGGCCTGCCTCTAATCTGCCCCGGGAGCCGAGGCCCGGAGGTCTGCGCTGAGCCAGGATCCACCCGCAGCGGTGGCGGCCCCGCGGGGCGACTGTCGAGGAGCCCCGACGCCCGCCCCCGGCTGGAGAGGGCTCGCCCGCCCGCACCGGTGCTCCCTGCGCCCGTGGGGTTCTCCAGCGATGTGGTGTGTCCCCGTCCTCCCGTGTGGATGGGAAGCGGGGCTGGGGGGAGGAGGGGGAGAAACACCACCACTGCAGCTTCTACGCGCTCATCTTGGCATCATGAAAAGTGCCACCGGGAAGAGGACAGCTGGGGCGACAGGATTGCTGAATCCCAAACATGGACCCCCCAGCTCAGCCAGAGGGCGCGTGTCCTGCTGGGAAGGATGGTTGCAAAATAAGGGAAGCAAGTTTACTGTTTCCAGCGTGAGTGCGATGCCGCAGAGCTCGCGTCGCCGGCTGCTGGGCGCCTGTGAGTTCCCACGGGCGCAGTGACAGGCCCAAGGGGGTGAGGGACAAGCGCCGCTGTGGCTTCGCCTGGCTCTCTCCAGCCGCTTCCTCCCCCCCACCCCCCCACCACGCACAACCTCTCCTCCCACCCTACGGGAAAGGGGGCGCCGAGGCGGTGGTCGCCGCGCCGCGCGCCTCCCCCACCGGCCTTTGTCGCCGTCTGAATTCCCATGCTACTCTTTTTGACGGGTCACTGGTGGCTCTATAGGCAGGTGCTATGGCGGGGTTGTAATTACCCCGGCCGAGCTTGGTCGTTATCGAACCCCCACCCCCACCCTGGCCGCTGGGCTCTCCATGCCCCCCTCCTTCCCGGCCCGCAGCAGCTCCTCCAAGGCTTTGCTCGGGGATCCGCGCCCGCCAGGACGCCTCGGAATCCACGAGTAGGTTTCCACTTCTGAGACCTCGGGGGTCCTGCCCGCGTGGCGCCCTCGACTCCTCTCTCACCCTGGCCCGGCGCTCTGACTCGCCAGCCTGCACCCCACCCTGAGAGCGTTCCCCAACCTGAGTGCCCCGGACAGCAACCGACCAGTTTCACCTAGGCGGAGGCCTCTCGGGCCCAGACTGGAGGCCTTGGGTGGAGTCGAGACGGGAAAATTGAATGTAAATAAGTTAATTATCACTACCATCATTACTATTATCAAAGTGTTGACACTTGAGTACTTTGTTTGCAAGTGGAACGACTTCTAAGTCTCTTTGAATGGCTTCAGGCAGGTTGGACTCTTGAACCTTAGAGAAAAGGAGCTCCCTCCCTCCCTCCTGAATTTTGGAATCCCACCTCTCCCTAACGTTCCTCCACGGTCCGTCCGCAGTCGCTCCAGGCTTGAGGGGACTCCAAGAAAAGTTCTCTTAAGCCAGGCGACCGTCGAGGCCAATAGGGCTGGAGGGCAGGCTACAGAAACCAGCTAGGTCCTGTAAAATATCAGCCTTCCACAGCGGAGGAAAGGGAGGCAGGAAGGGACCTGCCCGGGATCCCGTGTGAGGAGGTCGGTCCCGGAGCAAGAACTCGGGGAGCGGAGGAAGAAGGGGGCGGCTGTCCCGGGCTAACCTGCGCAGGAACCGCGCACGCGCCGCTCTCTCGTTTGCCCAGCCCGGTGCTAGTTACTTTGGGGGGAAAATGTTTTTTTCCTAAAAGAAATAATTTCTCAAAAGCGATCCACTAGGCATTTTTTAAAATAGGTAAAGCGAAAGTTGGGCAATTACCACTACCCTTATTATCATTAATAATCCTAGTATTAGCATTACAATAATAATCCTAATAATAACAACCGCCCGGCAGCTCAGAGAAAACTCGATTGCCTTCCAGCTGCCATCCCCGGTTCCAGCCGTGTTTGTTTTTCTTCTTTCCCCTTTTACATTTCAAGTTTGTCTCCTCGCGCGCTAACAACTTTCTCTGTTAAATGCGAGAGCGGGGGAGGGAGGCGGCCAAACTTTCCGCGGAGCAGAAAGGCAGCGGCGGGCCGTGCTGCCGCCCGGGCCTGCTGTAATCTTTTATTCCGAAATGGGTCTCGGCGATTAGAAGAGACCCAAATACATGTAGCGGTGCATGAATAATTGCTCATTGTAGGAAACTGACACTTGCTCAAGGAAAAAAAGTTTGGCTATAAAATCACTTCATTATTTGCTTTTACTGCAGCTTCGGTGCTAATCCCTTCAGAGGTCAGATTGCTTAGCATCTCTCTCTCCTGCTCCCCTTGCCTCCCTCTTCTCCGCCCTTCCCTCCCTCTTGTCCTTTCCCCCCTTCCCTGTCTTTCCTGTGATTTCAGGCCGTATTTTAGATATCCCCTGTAAAGTGTGTGGCGACCGAAGCTCGGGGAAACACTACGGGGTCTACGCTTGCGACGGCTGCTCGGGGTTTTTCAAACGGAGTATCCGAAGGAATAGGACGTATGTCTGCAAATCTGGAAACCAGGTACCTCGGCCAGGGCTGCCCTGCCCGGCTCCCCTCGGCTGCCTCCCCCTCCTTTGTTTGTGCCAAGGCCTCCTCCGAGTTTCCAAGCTGCTGAGGAGACCGAGACCTGACCTCTCCCTTCCTCTCCCCTCCTTCCCGCCTCAGCTCTCAGAGGCCCTTTCGCGTGGGAAAGGCGGGAAGAGGTAAGGGCAGATACAAGAGTTTGCACGGGGAAATCTGAAATCCCGACTCCTCCCTGCACATGCACACCCACCAAGCTTTTTGTAACCCTCTCACACACTTTGACACTGCCTATGGCCCACACCCGGTGGCTTTAAAGCTAGCCCAGGGAACCTAAGGAACATTGGAATCTAAACCACACGTTGCAAGCTGGAGAAAAGGCTGTGTTATGTTGCCTGCACTCTACCCCCGCCCCCCCCTCCGCCTCCAGCAGCAGCCCAAGCTCAATGCCCCGACCACTGCCTGCCCTGGCAGAAATAAAAGGCACAAGGCATCCCAGGCAAGGTGGCCACCTGAGATGAGTGTGGCCATCTAGAACTCAGAACTTGCTGCATGAAGGGCTTTGTCCTTTCAACTTCGGAGAAGCAGGACTGCTCTGGAAGTGAGCTGGGGGGCTTCAGGACCCATGAGACTTTAGCTAGGCCTTGTCAGGAAAGGGCAGAGTGTGCAAGAAGAGAAGGCTCTCAAGGAAGGGGTAACTGGGATCCTCTCCAAGGCCCCATATCTTCTCCTTCGCTGCTTAGAAGATGGGCCTTGTTGATTGTGCTTTGGTATGGAGCTGGCAGAACTGTCTCAAAAAGACAAAGGAGTTAGAGCATGGGCTGAGAGTGAGCTAAAGCTTCCAGAGAGAACAAGTAGGACCCCCACACACACACACACACTCAGTGAGTTTCAAGCTCAGTAATAGGCCCATTTTAGGGAGATCAGCCTTTTGGTCCCACACTGCCTTCTCCTCAGCCAGGCACAGAGACCCTCAGCACAGAGCCAACACCTTGACTCCCAAGAAGACCCTGTAGAGTGTATTGGTCAGAAGTCATCCTTTGGTAACCAAAATGGTAAAACATCTTCACTAATTAATATTTATGATATACACATACACATATATTGTCTGGAGCTAGCGAATTATTCTTTTTCTAAAGCTATGTCTGCTCATATCAATTTCCCATAGATTTGGATTATCAACAAAAATAAGAAGATACTTACATTTGGATAAGTTATTTTGAACTCCAGCCCTGGTACCCGTTTAATTGGGTACACAGCTCTGGCTCACCATATGGACACATCACATTATACTCATACAGGACTGTATCCCTATAGCCCCACAGAAATGGGGTATTACTGTGGGTCATCAGATTTGAGAAGGCTTCTACTTAAATTACCTTTTAATTTTATGCAATGCACAGAATTAGGGAATCAAAATCTCAGATGTTAATGCTTGATATTTTCAAAGGGGTTGGCTATCAATTCGAACATATTGATGTCAGTCCAAGTCCTTGTAAAGGACTGATAATAGACTCATCAGGCTTGGTGTCCTCTCCTTGCAGAGAGAATAAATGGGCTGAGCTCAAGCACTCGTCTTTCTCTCAAGCTTCAGATATTTATACACATATGATCTGATTTGAAGACGCTCGTAAGAACAAGTGAAGGTTTCCATTTTGCATTAGCTTGTTTATCAGAGTACTAGGAAGGTAACATTTGAGGACAGACACACGACTGCAATTAGTAACAAGTTCTTTAACCCTCTTTACATCGAGCTATTACCCTGGCCAGCAAAGATGCCCTGAAGAATTCACTTAGAAAGCAAAAATTATTTCCTTTATCTCTTGTATTCTAAGATTAGATAAATAATATTCCAATTTATTATTAACAGTAATGTGGACATATAGAAATTGTTACAAACCTCTGCGCTGCCTTTATTTTAAATACCTCAACATATTTTAAATCAGAAGAGTGGGATCTCATTTTAAAAAGTGTATCAAGTGTGTAATTTTTCCCTAAGGGCTATTTCAGGAAATGTGCCTACCCCAAATTCACAGTATATGAATTTTTTAGATTACGAAGGAAAATAAAAATACATTTTTAATTCTCTTTATTCCCATGGTACTTGTAACAGTTGCAAGTCATATACATACAGGAGAGCACCAAGCATATATTTGGTGTATAAAATGTATATGTTGATATGACTCTTTATGTATCTATGTATGTGTTCCCTCAGTAATAACACCTAACACTGAATGAATTCCATAAGAAACTTTCTCGATAAATTTCCTCTTGTAATAGCCAATATTTTTCCAGAAAATTGCATTAGATAAAACATTTTTTCTCGTGCATCTCAAATAAATATTTCTAAGGCAGCACTTAGCTTTTTTCCCCCAGTTATCATGTCAATATTCTCAGTCCATATTATCATTTTGTCAGAGAGTCCATCAACATTATCTTCCCGGTCATAGTTACATAGTGGACCTTTCTAGATTTTGCCCAGGGCTTGGGCTCTTCCCTTCCCATCCTCACCTCTGGAGGCCTTGTCCTGCTAACCACTCTGGCTTCTGCCTCACCTTCCAGGAGTGGCTGTGTTTCCATGAATCTGGGCTGAGGCCAGTCTTTAAGACAGCTTTAACATGCTGGTTATAAGGATGGCTTCAAGGACAAAGCCAAGAGAGAGGAAACAGAAGAGTGAAGAATAAATGGGAAATATGTATTTGACAAATAAATGCCGCCCCCCCCCAAGTAACAGAAAGAAGTAGACTCGAGACCTGAAGGCGGAAAGAATAGTTGCGGGGGGAGGGGGGCGTGGTGGGGATCGGGGCTGATCAACCGGTCCCAACTGAGCTCTGAAGCCTCCTTTGGGGCCAGGTCGCTGTCTTCGGTCCTGAAAAGTCTCGCCCCTGTTCCACTATCTCCAAGCCTGACGGAAGCTCCCCTCCAGAGCTGCTCGCCCAACACCGAAGCGTCAGGCAAACCAGGCGCTTTGACCTTTCACCTGCTTGGCAAAGGACTTTTCCCAACACTTTCACAGGGTCAGGGGCTGTTCCTTTTGAAGTAGCCCCGGGAATCCCAGCCCTCTCCCTACCTAGCCCTGCTCGTGCCCAAGGCCTTTGAGTTTCCCAG
>LNAC01000039.1:3136114-3158403 GCA_002007465.1 Ailurus styani
CGCCGGCTTCGCGTCTCCAGTCTAAAGGCCTAGCTGACCGCCTGCACTCTGTTCCAGGGAGGCTGCCCCGTGGACAAGACGCACAGAAACCAGTGCAGGGCGTGTCGGCTGAAGAAGTGTTTGGAAGTCAACATGAACAAAGATGGTAATCAGCACAGCTTTTTATTTCTCTAATGTTGGTTGACTAGTAAGTAAATTATATGTACAGAAAATACATGGCACTCCAATGCATGTAAATCATCTCTAGAGCACTTCTTTCCAGATGCTGGGAATTGGCCTCGGACTTTCAGTCTTATCCGTCTCTCTGCATGAGCCCCCACCCCCACCCCACTGAATTCTAGAGGCATGACCCATACCCACATAGGAAACTCGCGCCCCACAACCAGCCCCACCCCCACGAAGACAGGGCTCTCGGGACCCCACTCTGCTGGGCACACACGCGCGGCATTTCCTGCTTCGCGTCCTAATACCTCCTCTCACCTCTCCTTGCAGCCCTTGCGTGGCCTCCGCTCAGCCTGTTAGCCTTCCGCGGGATCTCGCGGTCTGGATGGTCTCCGAGGTTGGAGACTGGGGGGACTAGGAGACTGTGTTGGAGGAGGGAGGGCAGAGACCCAAGCACGCGGAATTTCGAGCCCGTGTTTGTTAATTCGTCAAGACTCCAAAACCAGGACGGCCATTGTGGCGATCTGGGCTTTTTCTCTCGGTTCTACAAAAAGAGGCTGGAGAGGCAGGGAGACGCCTGTGGGTGCCTCGGACGCCCGACTTTCAGAAGGCTCTTAAGGCGCGCAGCAAGAATTAGGGCATCAGATTCTTCTCCGGGGGAGAGCGCAGGCCGAGCGCGTGCCCGGGGGTGGCCTGGCGAGGGCGCCCCAGGCCTGGCCGGGGCGCCGGAGGCCGGGGTCATGGCCGGGAGGGAGGAATGGGGCCTCAGGACAGGATGCCGAGAGAGTTTGCCTTGGCGACGGGCCGGGCCGGGTGGCAGCTCCAGGAGGCACGGAGCCCACTGGGGAGAGCTCCTTCCTCAGCGGCGCAGGAAGCAGGAGGGAACGTCCAACCTGTTGAACTTGTGTATTGACAAGTTGTCAAGCTCTGCGAGCGGAAGATTGCCCTGAATTAATTTGTTTGTTTAAACTGTTGGCGGTAATTGTCACATCTCCCCTGCCTTCCTCCAGCACACTCCAAGACGGGCTCTCCCTTGGGTCCTTTCCTCCCGAGGCCGTCGGAGGCCAAACGCCACTTCCGCGGGGGTGGAGGTGGGGGGTCCTCGGCGTTGGGCTGAGCGGGAAAAGTCTGTGTAGGGACGCCGTGCTTGGCTGGGCCAGTGTTCCCTCTCCCCTTTGTCGCGGACAAGGACACCTAACCACTCCCCCACCCCCGAGGGTCTCTGGTTTCTCCGCGACCTCCCCTGGGTGGGGAAGAGCCCTGAACAGGACAAGAGAGCACACCTAGTCTTGCGGGAGGCTTGGCCATTATCGTGGCACTTGGGGTGGGGCTTCTCTTCTCAGCCTGGGCTCTCTCGTGCCTACAGTGTAAGAGACAGACGATCTCGGAGCGCCCTCCGCCCGCACATTCTCTGTCCCGCCCTCTGGCCACCTCTCCAGTGACCCTGCCTGCCCAGACGCGGCGTTTGGCCCAGGAGCTCGGCAGCGGCTAAGAGCTGTCGAGTCTCTGATCCTGGGCATTCGTCCATCTGTCTGTCTCTGCAGCCGTGCAGCACGAGCGGGGGCCTCGGACGTCCACCATCCGCAAGCAGGTGGCCCTCTACTTCCGTGGACACAAGGAAGAGAACGGGGCGGCTGCGCACTTCCCCTCGGCAGCGCTGCCCGCGCCGGCGTTCTTCACGGCAGTCACGCAGCTCGAACCCCACGGCTTGGAGCTGGCCGCCGTGTCCGCCACCCCGGAGCGGCAGACTCTCGTGAGCCTGGCTCAGCCCACGCCCAAGGTCCGTGTCCTTGCTGGACCCCAAGGAGCCTGGTGGCTAGCGGAGGGCGGAGGCGGGGGCTCCCATCTCTTCGGAGCTAGGATGGGGTCAAGCCAAAGACAGAGCGACCTCGCGTGGTGCTCGGTGGGGCTCTGCAGGGAGCTTTCGGCCCCCCACTCTCCCTGGCGAAGCCAGGAGCGTCCAGATTTTAGTGGACAGTAGAGTCACTCTCTGAGTTGGCTACAGATGTGGACTCCCTGCCCCACTTCCTATAGAGTCTCTTTCGGCAAGTTTGAGGTGTCACCCAGGAATTTACACCTTTAAAAAAAGAATGCCCTGGTGTGGGGTCCTGGCTGCACCGGGGGCTGACCTAGGTATTTCTAGACACCCAAAGAGCACTTCTGTTTTTAGGAAAAAGGAGTTGGCTGCGGCTGGCAGAGAAGAGTCCCCGTGTAGCAGATTGCAGGGATCTGTTTTCTAGAGCAAGGCTGTGGGTCCCTAATGCAGCAACCACAGGGGGAGCTGACCCTGTTAGGACAGTTTGAGGAAGCTGGCTTCGTCTTCTGCTCTCCCTTCACTCCCTTCTGAGATGCTCGTACTTCTGCCCGGATTGAGTCTCTATTGAGCAGGCCCACAGCCTGAACACTTCAAAAGGCTGCCACCTAGGGACTACCTTCCAGGCTTCCAGCTGGTACCTACCCAAAGCGCCCACTCCAGGCCGCCAAGGGGAGGGCCAGCTGCAGCCCCAAACTGCAGGGAAGCCAGACACCTGGGCATACGCACAAGCACAATATTTAATATTGCTTTCTTACCCTTGATGTGTATAATAAGCTTGGGAAAGTAGTGTTATGAATATGTTGTCAGTTATGAATGGGAATGCTCTGTGAATGATTAAGATGTCTAATTGAAATATTTCCATAATATACTAATCCTTTCTAAAAATACTCATATGCATATTTGTGTTTGGGATGCCTATTAATTTATACTTTTTTCACATCTATTTTTATTTACACAAATGCAAGCAGCTCTTGTCTAAATTGGGAGACAGGCCTGGCACTTGGCTCAGTTGGAGCAAAATTTGCTGCAGGAGATAGAAAAGCCAGATGCCCCTCTGGAAGGAACAGGCCCCCAAAGACTGGAAATGGGCCTTTCCCAGTGGTTATTATTTCTCAAATTCTATAGATATAGATGTTTGTTTTTTTGTCTACCAATGGGAACTGAGTGTTTAAGCAGAACATCCAAATGCGTATCTCCTTCCCTAATTAGGAAATTAAAAGGTTGGCTCTACTTGCAAAGCTATGGTTTCCTCACTCCTTGTTGTTTCTCTTTCTCCCCCTCTCAGTACCCCCACGAAGTGAATGGGACCCCAATGTATCTGTATGAAGTGGCCACGGAGTCCGTGTGTGAATCAGCTGCCAGGCTTCTGTTCATGAGCATCAAGTGGGCTAAGAGTGTACCAGCTTTCTCCACGCTATCTTTGCAGGACCAGGTATGACCAAGAGGGCACTGAGCTCTTGGGGAAGGGAACTGGGGAAAAAAAGAAAACAAAAACAACAAAAAGACAAAATACCAACAGTGGTCAGCCTTATGAAACTGGAGGTTACCTGGATAAATCACGAAGGCCAGGAGTCCGTTTTTAACAGCAAAGAGGAAATGGTTTTTATTAGCTTCCTACAATGGGTTCAAAATATCTAGCTATGGAATCCTTACTAAGAAATGTAATTATGTTATTTCAGGAAGGTTGGATCTGGTCTATGAAAAACAAATATACAAGAACATTAGCTCTCTTTTTTCCCCAAGTTTAATTGAAACATCAAATTTAATCACAAATTTAAAAAATCTTAATGACATTTAAAATTGCTGATAAAACAAAGTTTCTTAAGAATATGGGGCCTGAGAGAAAAAGGTGATGAGAGTATTCGCCTGTAAGATTTTCAGAGCTAGTCTCATTATTTCACGTTCACAGCTTTATATTTTCCATTGTGGTACTCATGGCCTTGACCACTAATTTGTGAGCAAGTATGTTATGGGGTGCATGGCAGACCTCCTACAGGCTAGGATCACCCTTGCTTCTTGAAGTCCTTTTCAAGATTTTGTAAACGAATGGGCATTGTGCATAATTCTGTGGTTATAAATGACAGTCAGAGAGAGAAAAAGTATATGCTGCTAAAAATTACATCTTACCAAAAGCTGGAAATTTTCTTGTTAGAAATCTCAGAGATAGCCTCTGCCAGAATTTTTCTAATCTTAAGGGAAAGAAAGAAAATGAAGTGTTCATAACCATTGGACATTACCGGTACATTCATAGAAATTAATGACAAATTTCTCAAAAGGCTAATAAGTAGTTTTGAAAGCAAGTGGCTTCTTTAATTCATTTTATACCTAATTAAAGCAGAATGGTGCCCTTTAATATGAAGTATGTTTCCTACAGAGAGACCTAGCAATGTGCTCAAAACATTTAATCTTCTAGCATGAGATGTTCTTTTTTCCATAGCCTGGACTTTCAGACATGGTCAGAATTAGATATTGTTTACCTTGCATTTTAAAGTATTATTTTCTGTACCTAATGCAATAAAACTAAAAATAAAGCATTTTCAAAATTAAACCTTTTTGGTCTGATTGTGATTTTGGTTACAAGCCTTCACAATTCAGCTCTTAGCTCCCAAAAGGAAACACCTTCACAGAAATCATCCAGAATTGACTGGTTTTTGAGAGATTTTTCAAAAACAGATTTTTTTCCCCAAAATAGTTGGGTTGTATCTTTGACCAGGTTTGCTGGTTGACTCTAACCATTTGTTGTTGGTGTGTGTGTGTGTGTGTGTGTGTGTGTGTGTGCGCACGCGCGCGTGTGCGTGCGCGCGCATGCACAAGGGCCTGCGCATGTGTGTCCTGGCTACTTTCTCTGAAAACAGGTATTTGTATACTCTAATACAAACAAAATTTACTTGATGTCTGCCACTTAGCCCTTCAGTGGAAACCCTTCAACAACAAGCAAACTGCAATGAAGTGGAATCCAGTATATTAATTTGGAAAAGGAGCCAGATTTTCATTTTAAATATTCAGTAGCACATTTTATTAGAGTGAAAATGACAAGCACCTTGATGCTGTCCACTTATGAGTCTCAGAAAAATCAGGCAGTGAGATGAGGTAAACTCAGCAAAACCCGATTAACATAATTACACCCTGATTTCCCTGCATGCCTCTTGGGAATTAGTGATCTCTCTTTCTTTCTCTCTCTCTCTCCCAGCCCAGCCCCCCAACCCTCTAGGAAGATGGGGGCCCAGATCTGCACGCTTAGTCTGTAATCCTCAACCCTGATAATATCAGCATTTTATATGAAGGGGATCTGCCTGCTGAGCTGCTGGTGGCATTTCATAGAGCCTGGGTCTCTGGAGAAGTTTCTAGGTGGTCGGGAATGAATAGATGCAAGGCCAAGAAGGGTAAACCCTTTTCCAAAGGAAGCAAAGTTTGGGGAATTGGAATGGGTGACTCTCATATGCGTGTGCTTATCCATAGGCACTTTTCAAAAAGGAAAATATGGAATATAAAGGAAAAGCTGGAATATTCAGAGGAAAATTTACCAAGACAGGCATTTAAAACACTTTTTAAAATAATGGAAATTTACATATTGAAATTGTTTATAAATTTATAAATTACACACTATATTATATTATACATCTATTGTATGACAGCTGATGCTTTTGGAAGATGCTTGGAGAGAACTGTTTGTTCTAGGAATAGCACAATGGGCCATTCCGGTTGATGCTAACACTCTACTGGCTGTATCTGGTAAGAATTGCACAATTTAATGACTTTGTTGTAGAAATTACCATAAAAATACATTACTGAAAAAAGAACAACATGTAAAGAATAACAAATTCCTGCTGAACAATAGAGTATACCTGTCATTTATAAATCTATATTTAAATGCAAATAATGTTGTTTTGTTGTATTCATGACTGCTTGCATTGTTATTTAAATGCAAATTACTGTGTTTGTTATCATCCAAGAGAAGATTTTATATTAACTTTCATACAATATAGCCAGTTTACATGGAATCAGATATCTTAGAGTGACAATTGAATAGATATTGATATGCAGAATTCTGTCAAAAATCAATATTAAATCATGAAAATGCCTTCATATTAGAGCATTTATTCCATATTTCTATTCTAGGCATGAACGGTGACAACACAGATTCCCAGAAGCTGAACAAGATCATATCTGAAATACAAGCTTTACAGGAGGTGGTGGCTCGGTTTAGACAACTCCGGTTAGATGCTACTGAATTTGCCTGTCTGAAATGCATCGTCACTTTCAAAGCTGGTAAGCTGACGCAGACCCCTGCCTCTTCTCCTTCCCTGGGTTTGCCACCTCACTCACTCAGCCACCTCAGAGCCCAGACTGATCACTGCACAAAGAGGGGATGGTTTTTAAGGGAGCTGATACCTGGGGCTGGCCCCGTTTTCCATGGTGGGGGTGCTCCCTGTTCTCCGGCCGACCATCCATTTCCAGAGGCGTGCTTCCCCATCTGCATTTCCTGCGCTGCTTCTCATAGTTTCCCCCTGTCTTCATTTCTAGTTCCTACACACAGTGGTTCTGAACTGAGAAGTTTCCGGAATGCTGCCGCTATCGCAGCCCTTCAAGATGAGGCCCAGCTAACCCTCAACAGCTACATCCATACCAGGTGACTCTTGTTTGCCTTGATCGGGTGCTTAAGAAAATTGCTTCCATTGTGAATGCGTGAGCAGGCACTAATAAGCCAGTTCAAATCCTGTGACCAATTATCCTGTTGCCCTCCAGCTAATATAGTCAGAATCTCACTTACCCCTCAGCGTGGGTGAGAGGAGCAGATCAGATTAGATTATCAAAGTGAAAGCATTGCCAGACCCCGAACAAATTGATCCATCAAAACATTTGGACACATTTGTGTGAATAGACCCTAATCTGGGCAGGGTCAAAAATGAAGGCCAAAGTGTTATGATCTGTTAGTTGATCTATTAGAGTGGTCGCATCATCCTTGAGAGGCCATCTTTAACCCCATCATGACTGCTGTTTGGCTTTGGTGACTGGTATCTGTTGAGTTACTTTGAGTCATAGCGTCCATCAGGCAGCTTCTGGCCAAGCAGAGCCCATTGGCAGAGGCTGTTTGTGGCTTGTTGTAGACAAACCCAGCCACTGATGCTCCAGCGATGCTCCTCCTGGCCCACCAATGGACAAGTCCACCAAGAGGTGTATAGACCTTCTGATTTCATTTTCAGATCAAAAAAAGCAAGACTTTTAAAGAGTAGTGGAACCCTGCTAGCTTCCTAAGTTAGGATTGTGATAGATCCAAGGTTAGAATAGAGTTGCTTATGATTATTTATTCTTAGATTGAGCTTGAAAGGAAGCCCCTGGAAGCTTGTCTCCATCATCTCAACATCACCCACAGACACTGTACTGGGAGTAACTAAATTGAGTGGCTCTGGCCATTCATGCCTTCCTCACCTAAGGGGTGGGAGAAATCCCAAGTCAGGTGTATTCATTGGCGGTGATACCACTTCTGCTATGAATCTGCTTATTTCTGTTATAAAGCCTCTTTTGAAAACTAATGAATAAAACTGTTCCCTGTCCATGGAATATCACCGAAACTATGTTGAGTGGTAGTGCCTGTGAATACATCTTTCAAATTAAAGAGCTATGGTTTTAATATTTTAAAAACATGTTAAATTTCAGAATGTACAGTAAACACTTCATATTTGTTCAAAATTTAAAAATGGAGCAGTACGTAATTTGGGCACTTTTTTTGCCCACTACAAACTAACTTGTATATCATGACTGACTCTGACATTTACAGTCATTAAGGTGTAAAGAACATCACACTGAGAAGAATATGATATCCACTTACCGATTCAGTCAAGCTTTTGCTCAGTACTCATTCTGTGCCGGGATCCCGGTGAGCATTGCAGGACACCAGAAAGAACAAGACACTTCCCGCTTGTCACTGCGTGAAGTAGACAGAAGTGTTCATTCAATTCAGACCAGAGAAGAGAGAAAAAGCAAAGTGGGCAATGGGAGAGACAAATACTAGTTGGTGAGGGAAAGTCTGGAAAGGCTGGGTGATGGAGAAGACAACATGTGTGAATGGCAGGCCTTCAGCAGGGGAGAAGGGTGGTGAGGAGAGTCAGCACATGGATTGGTAGAGGGGCTGTGGGAAGTGCCAGTGTCCAGGAAGGGGAGTCTGAGAGGGCAAGGCCCACCAGAAGTTTCTTCTAGGCTGACCTGAGAGAGTTCAACCACAAATTGACAAAAGTCTTCTTCAGGAAAATGGCAAATATACTACTTCTCCTCAGCCTCAAAATAAGGAAATTATTCATTGAAGGAACACGTTTGCTTTGACAAGGAATTTTTAGTTCATGATATGAGCTATAGCTATAATTTAATTTTTTAGAGAAGGGGGAGGGGCAGTGAGAGAGGGAGAGAGAGAATCCCAAGCAGGCTCCACACTCCATCCCAAGATGCTGAGATCATGGCCTGAGCTGAAACCAAGATACAGATGCTCAACTGACTGAGCCACTCCCGCGCCCCTATAATTAATATTAATACCTAGAGTCATACATGGGACAAAGCTGCGTATGCCTTATTTCTTAGCTCTTTCAATCAGAGAACATTCTCCTCTAGCACTTTCCTGTCTATAAAAATAAAATCTGAATTTGAAATGAAAAGTCAGTATTGCAGACTGAGCTAATTATACATTAATTGTTAAAAATTGCAAACTCAGCTCTGTAGGCTACTTCTCTAATTATCTAGGACATAAGGAAAAGGCTAGGAATTGGCATTTCACCCAAACTATATTATAACTGAAGATCAAATACACGGATCTGTGACAGATACAGGACACTTATGCCTGAAAAGAAAACTTCCTGTTATTTATGCTAATGGGTGAAATCAGAGACATAGATATTCTAAAAAATAATATTGAGTAGTTAGAGTCTCTCTCTCTCTGCCTCACATGCACACACACACTGCTACTGTTTTAGGTAGTATAGGACTCCACATATAACAGACAATTCATTCTTGTTGACTAACCAGGCCCTTCCTAACTAGGAAATAAAACAAGTGGGTGAGGAGGTGAGTGGATAATCTACATGCAGAAAATCAAGAGTTAATGGTCTATGGATTCTCCAAAATCCATCCTTTCTGGGAGTTACTATTCCCCATAGTGGTTCTTCACCATGGGAAACTTCTAGCATGTTGGGTGAGTGCTGCAGACATGGTGGGGGCTTGTCGAGGCCGCCCATGGCCTCCCACCCACTGTAGGGTTCTTGCTCCTCGGCCTGACCCCGGCAAGGGAAACAGAGCTGTTGGAGAGAGTAAGGTAGAAGGGAAACGCGGGTCTTGGGATTACATTCCAGGAAACATAGAAGGTACTATCAGCCAGGAGAGCAAGGGATGGGATTTAGGTATCTTTTAAAAATGTGGATAAGCTCCGCCCTTTCCATACCACATTATTAACTATGGTCTACTGGTCCTTGTCCATGGGTGGTAATGAAGCTGGGCAGCCAAAGAGCCAAATGAGGTCCTCAGAGGCCCAGGAAGAATTATCAGCCTAGTATCAGGTTGAAGAGAGGGACTCCCGGGTGCCGAAAGCTAAGAGACAACTGTGACCATGGATTCCCTGGATTCTATTTGCAGGGTGACGTTACTGTTCAGTTAAACTCAGCATTCAGCTGCCCAGCTTCTGTGAAGAAATTTGGATATCTGTCAGTTTCTAGGCCTCTGTGGTCAGGAAGAGGTTAAACCTGGCTTGGTTTTTGACAGGTGCCCTTGGAGCTCAGTCTTCTGGGTGGTGTGCTGTGGGGGAGGTAGCCCTCTTTGTGAAATATGTAGATAGCTGATTGCAAACAATTGGTGGAGGAAGCATCCGGGCCACAGTGAGGTTACAGGCATCTAAGGGCAGCAGAAAATTGAACTTGCCCATCTGAGCACAGACGTATGTTGGACATCAAGAGAGGAAATTGTTAAGCAATTTCTCACATCTTTAATTATATGCCAATTTCATTGACAGGAAAGTTGGATGGCACTACCACCCAACAGAACTTAGTCTTTAATTTGCAGTGTAATAAGGATGGAATTATTCCTGAGAGTGACTAAGTATAATGCCTGAATAATAATTTGGAGAATGGCTTAGAAAAGGAATCCATTTTATTTGAGGGAACGAGCTTGAGGAAGGAGCCTCGTGAATCAGAAAATGTGGATGTTAGCGCTACCCTGTATCCTCAGCAGCGTGGTGATTTCCTACCCTGGCAGACTTCAGTGTATTATCTGACTTAACTTAGTAGAGTGTTTCTTAAAATTATTTTTCCGGGCCGCCCGGGTGGTGCAGTCGGTTACGCGTCTGCCTTCAGCTCAGGTCATGATCCCAGGGTCTCAGGATTGAGCCCATATGGGGCTCCCTGCTCAGCGGGGAGCCTGCTTCTCTCTCTGCCCCTCACTCTGCTTGTGCTGTCTCTCTCTCCCACCTCTCTCTCTCTCAAATAAATAAATAAAATCTTTTTTAAAAATTAAAATTTGTTTTCCTCCAAACAAAATGCAAGCCCTTTGCTAATGTAGAGACAGTCACCACGTGATTTTGGCAGCGTCATTCTGGCTCTTTGTGCCTTGACTGTTCACCCTGCAGAGCGGGGTCAGGAGCGCCCGTGGGGGGCCTCCGTTGCAGGGGGGTGGGGCAGTAAAGAGGCTTAGCCAGGAAGAGGGTGAGCCTTCAAGTAGGGGGCACGAATTTCCGTGAGGAATGGGTCTTATCTTGCTTTCATGGCTTCTCCTCTTCCAGATATCCCACGCAACCCTGTCGCTTTGGAAAACTCCTGTTGCTTTTGCCAGCTTTACGTTCTATTAGTCCATCAACCATAGAAGAAGTGTTTTTCAAAAAAACCATCGGCAATGTGCCAATCACAAGACTGCTTTCAGATATGTACAAATCCAGTGATATCTAAGCTCCGAGTCCCCGCTTTTCAGGATGGGACAGTGTCTGATGAACTTCTACCCACGGAGAACAAGCCTCAACTAACAAACCCTTCAGGAAGCATAAACCTGGGAATGTGTAGCCTTCAGAAAAACATGCCAATGGACACAAAACAGTTCCAGTCGCTTTGACCTGCTGCCTCCCCCAGGGTAGGGCAGCAGGGAAGGAAAGGGCGCGTCACAGGACCATGGGCGCAGAGAGAACTTGCTGCCCCGCCCTCGGAGGGGGGCTGAATGGGGGGGGGGTTGCCCCAGGCCGTGCCATCTGCCTCTTACCTGGAAGACCAGGCCGGACTCTCAAAAGCTGAACCATCAGTAGAACTTTCTTTTCCTTTTTAGCATATGAAGTTGGGTAACCAAATAGAGCTCTGTGTATAACATTATACGGCAGCCTTCAGAACTATTTTACGTTGGAGAATTTATTTTAAAAATAATGGTTAGGTTTTAAATCAAAAATTTTATCAAAAGTCTCTCTTTTATCGTAATACATCATGAAGTGGCCTTCAGGACTGAATTAGTAAATGAAAGGTAGCTTATGCCGTGAGACTTGCTTTCTCTCTGTTTTCTCTCCTTTCTCTCTCTTTTGTTCTTCTCCTTCTTCTTCCCCTCCTCCTCCTCCTCCTTCTCTTCAATACCATAGGCCAGGCAACCTTGTCCAAGGACCTGGTGGACAAAAATGAGATTCTCCCCAGGACTTGAGCTTGGATAACATCTCGAAAATAGAAGAGCTTTACTAAAAAGAACGCAAGTTGAGGGAGGATGAATAACAACAGCAAAACCAAATAAAGCGGAGGTGAAGGATGAGGGAGATCGCTGTCCCGTTAACAAAGTGCTGAAACCAAAGGCGATGGGGGCCCAAACTCGTGTTTCGGCGAGCCACACCACAGTAGACGAACAGAGACATGACGCCAGGAGGAACCACATGGAGATGAAGGCTAAAAGGTTTCTTGATTGATCCATTGCTAACAGCCTGAGACTCTTCAATGCCTTTCAGAAAACCGGTTTCTAGTAAAGCCTTGAATGCGCGCATGCACACACACACACACACACACACACACACACACACACACACACACACACACACACCGTCCTACACTATAAGCTGCTCCTTTGGTATGAATCTATACTTACGGAAATGTAGAAACAACCATTTTAAAATAGCTGCTGTACTTTTCACATTTCGATTTCTTAGGTACTAGCACTTGGACTATCACAGGATGAGTAAGACTTTTCTTGTACAAAGTGAATTAACTGATTTGTGAAGTTAAAAGGTTGTACTCATTGTATTTACAAAGAATAAAAATATATTGGATTTAAAGGAGTGCTACCTGATTTCTTAGCCTCCCTCCCTGGCTGGCTCTTGCCCCCAGCTCCGAGGCGGCCGTGGCACCTGGTGCAGAAACCGAACCTCGGAGCACTCCAGCCTAAAGAACTGAACCACAAAGGCAATTTCCTTTTTCCAGTGAATCCCATTTGTAAAATGATGAATAAAGAAATAAAACATAAGATTCCGTTCTCTGCAGCTCTCAAATGTAATTGCATCTGTTAGAAAAATTGCTGTGTGAAGAAGAAAGACGCCGATTAACAGAGAGTCTTCATTCACTCACTCCTCTAACTCTCTTGCCAGCATTTCAGTCCTGATCAGGAACTTGAAATCATTTAGTGATCAAAAAGATAGAGTGTGAAGATCTGTATCAGTGAGTAAGATGTGGAAGGAGCAGTAGGAAGTGGGTTCAGATGTTCCCAGCAAATCTCAGGGTATCGGCCCCACTGCCAGCGGCCAGGGGCGGAAATCAGAGGTGCCCAAGGCCAGGGGCGCCATGGGCTTCCCCCTAGGCAGCAGCTCCAGCGAGAGTCTGGGGCAAGAGGTACTAGTGACTCTTGGCTAAATCAGCCCTAGAGATTGCATGTGTGGAAGTTCAACCAGCTGGGCACTCCTGTGCTGAATCCACAGAGAGGAGGAGTGAGGCTTAGAGAAAATCAAGGTACTTAAAGATGTGTGCAAGAACATTCCTTGCAACACTGCTCATGTTTGACGAGTAAAATGTCCACCAGTGGAGAATAGGTACATTGCGGTATGTACAGTATTCTATGTAAAGCGTGCATTTAAAGCGAGTAGACTGGAGCCAATGTATTCAACAAGGGCCCATGTTGTGAAATACAGTGTGTGAGTGGGTGGGAAGTGAATCACAAAGGATACATAGAGCTTGGTGTTTATGTAAAGTTTTATAGCCTACAGGACAAGACCAGATTATGTTTATAGACATATAAATATGTTACAAATATTTAAAACAAACACGAGTAGGATAAACACTAACTTCGTAATAGTGGTTACCTTTGGGAATGTATGGCATTAGTGAAACGTACCAAGAAGATGCTAGAACGTTTCTGAGATGTTTCTGAGGAGGGGGACGGAGGAGTATCACTGACCTGCGATAAAATCTGTCACAATCACAGAATCTATTTTAACCCATTGAAAATCATCTCCGTAAAGTTAAGAGGGAGTAAATTTCCTGTGACGTGCCCTAGAACACATTCCTACGGGAACTGCCTCTGTTTGGGACATCTCTTCCATGATAAGCATGAATCAAAGCTGGCTTTCAACGTTTGAAAAAAGGCCTGAGTTAAAAACTCCACAGCACTCTCTTCTGGGATTTGGGATCTCTGCTGGCTGTGGCTTGGGTGCTCTAAGAAGCTTAGGGATTGCCTGGATCTTTAGGCAAGTGTCCTCTATGGCTGGTGTTGGGGGGCTGAGAGCTGTGCCACAGGGGTCTTTGGATATACAAATTCAAGCTAGACCATTCCAATACATGGGATTTCTTTTATTATTATTATTATTATTATTATTATTATTATTATTATTTGCTCCAGGGATACAGGTCTGTGAATCATCAGGCTTACACCTTTCATAGCACTTACCATAGCACAAACCCTCCCCAGTGTCCATCACCCAGCCACCCTATCCCTACCCTCCCACCCACCAGTAACCTTCAGTTTGTTTCCTGAGATTAAGAGTCTCTTATGCTTTGTCTCCTTCCCGATCCCATCTTGTTTCATTTTTTCCCTCCCAACCGCCCCCTCCCATACATGGGATCTGAATACACAAACAAGAGAAGGTGGGCCTAGCCAAGTGAATTCTGCAGCCAAAAACCAGGCTCTTTTTCCACAAATGGTTTTTCTACATCTGGGAGGGTTGCTTTTCAAAAGTATTATTTACTGTGACAATTAGGTGAGCAGTCTTCCGTTTGCCTTTGAATCACTTGTAGTTGTCCTTTGGCCGTTAGGGAAGAGAAAGAACAGCCGGTGAGTTCAGGAGCTCAATTAAGGCTTCCAGATTATTTCATTTGGAGTTAGGGTTTTTAGTCCAATTTAGGAGCCCAGGAATTGAACCCCTTGACCAGAGACGTGCACTGTGGCTGCCGTCCTTAACCCTTATACAAATAGAAACCTTCTACGTTTCCACAAACTACTCTTGTGTGTATGGCTCTCTCTTCTGGGGGTACATATGGCTCTACTTCATTCTTTTTAACATCTGCCTAGCATTCCATTTTATGGATTAACTGTTGATGATCCAACTAATTCCTCACCAACAGACTTCGAGTTACTTGCTGTTTTTCACCGTAATAAACTGCGAAGAACCATCTTTCCATGTACACGTCCACAGACTTGGGGTATTTCTGTAGGAAAAATTATTAGAAGTGGCATTTCTGCGTCAAAGATTATATGCATTTTTAATTTTGGTACATACAACCAAGCGGCTCTCCAGAAAGGTTGGATCAATGTGCACTCCTGCCAAGAGGGGATGAGAGGGCCCATTTCATTGCTCAGAATTTAAAAGTGCTTAATCAGACACGAGCTTGATGAACACTTCAGAAGCTGTTAGAAAAATACAGAGCACGCTTGTGTTTCTGTGCTGGACACGCCTCGCCGTGCTGCTCCCCGGCTGGCCCAGGAGGCCTCAGCCTGCCCACCGTCCAGCTCGCATCCCTCGGTTTTTCAGTCCAGGTCTCTCCTGTGAACATTTGAGTGCACCTATGGCACGAGGCAGGTTGAGAGAAAGTAGATAAATGATCTTTTTTTTTTCTTTTTTTTGGAGAAATGATAACGTAGAAACAGCTTGGCAGCCACTTTCTAAGACTAAGATGCTGCTCTAAGAATCTCAAGCCACTCATTTTACAATAACATTTTTTATAATCACTTAGAAAACATTGAAGAACAATAACCCTCTTTGATGAACCCCAGTGCCTTTAGCACAAATGATGCAGTTTATTTCGTCTGTATTTGTAAATCATCTTTTTATTTTTTTAAGACTTTTATTTATCAGAACGAGGAAGGGCGAGCGAGCACAAGCACGGGGAGCAGCAGGGAGAGGGAGAAGCGGGCTGAGCAGGGAGCCTGCTTCAGGGCTCGATCCCAGGACCCTGGGAATCATGACCTGAGCTGAAGGCAGACGCTTAACCAACTGAGCCACCCAGGTGCCCTGTAAATCATCTTTTTAGATTTGTGAAGCCTATTTGGGGATGTGAAGTGGCGGTTTGCTCTGAAGACTGCTGCCCCATATGGAGACCATCAGGGAGGGTCATCAGAGTTTTCGCCACTGCTGAGCTGGGCTCCCCGGCCACGTGCAGAGGGCAGTCTCCCTAATGTGGTAACCAGGATGTTGCCACATCGCCTGGGCAGCTTCCTGACCTACCCCGGTGTTGCAACGCTCTGCTGGGAAAGTAGGGTCAATGCTTTGAGGAGGCCGAAGTCCTGGGTTTGAGTCTCAGGAGAGCCGGGTGGCCTTATTCTCCCTCTGGTCTTCAGGTGTGGCCGGGAGACCAGCAGAAGAAATTCCCCTCGGTGGCAAGAACCAATCAGGTTAAGTGGATTCCCAAATGCGCTCAATCCTAAGCACTTGCCCCCAGATACTTGCATTTAGACAAGTCATTCTCCACCTTGGCTGCTCAGAGAATCCGGTGGGGGAGCTCTCACAGCTGTCGGCGTCCGAGCAGTATCCTGAGCACTGTGACAGCACAGTCTCCGGGGCGGGGTCCCGGCATGGGCCTGAGCGCCAGGCTGAGGAGGAGAAGCAGCGAGGCCCGCCCTCAGTCAGGAGCCTCGGAACCGGGGTTCGCGTCCAGGCTCCAGGGTCCTCTGATGCCTCCTTACTCTCCCACTACTCGCTGATGACCTTTAAAAAAGTTAATTCTTTCCCCTCTTTCCCTGCTCTGGCCTGTCATTGAACTCACCCAGCTGATTGTGGCGCTTGTGATTGAGAACCTCTTCTGACCGCTTCCCTTGCCCCAGAAATTAACGTGATCATTAAGGCTTATAATTTCACTCACCAGTGCTATCAATCAAGGGGCTGCGAAACAGAGTTAAGAGTCCTTTCATAATTGGCAGCAGCCTGTGATTCAGAGCTGAGCATCCAGGGGCGGTGGGGAGGCTGAAGCAGGGGAGGGCCTGGTGTGCAGGGAGGGGCTGTGCCCCCTTGAACTGACTTCCCAAGCTCTTTGTGGCCTGCTTCCCCAGGACCCTGGTGAGCTCCCAGCTTCACCAGTCCTACATGTCAAAAGGACGAAGCCAGCTCTTGCTAACAATACTTCAGGCTACCCCTTGCCCACCCCACACTCTCTGCAAGGGAAAGGAAGTTCTGTTCAGGACTCGGGATTAGGAAAGAGCAATGAATGGATTCTTTAGACACCGGGCAACTCGGAGTCCTGTCTGGCAAGGGCAGTCGGTCCAGATTATCTGTAGTTCAGAAGGGAGGTGTTGAGGCTGTCAGGCCTAAGGAGTAGCACTTCTCCCCAATCCCTTTGTTCAGAGATCCTTTGGAACCCCATAGACAGCAGTTAAGCCTGGAGCAGTGCACAACCTGTGACCCCTTCCCCAGCCCGGAGTACCTCCAGGCTCCCTCCTGCATGCAGGGGACTTTATCAGAGTGGCCTGGGGAAAGTAGCTGCATTTCCCCTTCCTGGGAGTGTTGGCTTGGCTGATTCGGTTTCGAGCGCTCACAATGCCTGATGGATTATCTCACACATACACGGGAGGTGGGTTGTGGACCAGAGGTGGCAGGGTAGTTTTGTTCTGTTTTATTTATTTATTTATTTATTTATTTATTTAAAGGTTTTATTTATTTGTTCGACAGAGACAGACACAGCGAGAGAGGGAACACAAGCAGGGGGAGTCAGAGAGGGAGGCTTCCCAAAGAGCAGGGAGTCCGATGCGGGGCTCGATCCCAGAACCCTGGGATCATGACCTGAGCCAAAGGCAGTTGCTTAACAACTCAGCCACCCAGACACCCGGCGCCCCAGTTATTTTTATTTTAAATAAAACATTATAATAACATTAAAAGTGACTTTCTTTTATTAGATGATAATATGGGAAAATCTGGAGAGGCAAAAATCATCTATAATTCCACCTTCCTCGCACAACTATTTCCTATTTGCTTATTTGTGCTGGTTCCTACCCATGTACCTGTGCATTTGAATCATTCTGAAAATGATTTAATATGTTGTTTGCATACCTTTCTGGGCATTTCACCCTTGCCTTTGTCTGGCTGAGATATCCATTTGGCTCAGAGAAATACTGGGATTTGCTATAAAAAGAATGAAAGGAGAGGAGGACGAAGAGAAGGGGAGGATTCTGATTCTGATCTAAAAAATAAGTTTAAATAACAACACAATAACATTACAAACCAGGCTTATTATTTTGAGTTTCCAAATCTTTCATTCTCTTTTTTCTTTTCTTTCTTTTTCTTTCTTTTTTCCTTTCTTTTTCTTTTCTTTTCTTTTTTTTTTTTTTGAGAGAGGGAGTGACAGAGAGCACACGTGAGCAGGGTGGGGAGGGGCAGAGGGAGAGGGAGAGAGAGAATCCCATCCCAGGCAGGCTCCATGCCCAGCAGAGCCTGACATGGGGTTCGATTTCGTGACCCTGAGACCATGACCTGAGCTGAAATCAAGAGTCAGACACAACCGATGGAGCCACCCGGGCGCCCCATTCTCTTCTTTTTCAAAGGCAGCAGCTAGAGAACCAAATTTACCGAGTTCTGCAGTATAGAGAAAATTCTGCTTTGGCGTACGACAGTGAAGCCATGGGACAAACTGCCTGATGTCTGAAGAAAAGAGAGGAAGTAAAAGAAAAGCTCCTTCCTTCCTACTTCTTGAGTCTGTAGGGAGAAGGAAGACCAGAGAGTGAAGCAGAATGAACCGGGCCCATGTCTGTGTCCCAACTTCCAGAACTTTGACCTGGTGCTGGGGAAGGACACGGAGAAGTTCGGATAACTTCCCGGGAAGAAGGAGATTTCAGCTTCCACACCTGGGTTCTGGTAAGCCCCAGCACTCAGAAGCTGCTTCCACAACAGTCTTGGGGTGGCCGTAGCAACCTGGCCCCACCATGTGGAAAGAAAAATGAGGTCCTAAGCTTTCAGTATCTCTCAGTTTCCCTGTTATGTGGCAGCTGACCCAAGAACTAGGGGCTGGCCGTGGAAGGGCAAGGTGACAGATCAGTCCATGGACGGTCAGGGGGATCCCTGAGTCTACAAGTCTGGAGAACTTGGCTGAGGTCCAGGAGTCAGCAGCTACCGAGACCTGAAGTGAGGCCCCTGTCCTCCAGGGACCACCACAGGCTCTGACCCAACCTGGAGCCCAGACCATGACTTAGAGCTGCTGCAATGCTCCATGCAAATACCTACAGGTGGGCAGCCCCTCAGCAGAGACTTTTCCAGAGACCAGTGGTTCAGGGGCATTGTGCCCGAGGACACCAGTTTTTCCGGCCACTGGGAAGCACATTACTGCGGCACTAGCCCCCATGACATGGGGACACGTTCTTGGGAAGAAAAGCAGGGAGAAGGGGTCACTCGCTGGGAGACTGCAAAATACCCAAAGGGCTATTTAAATCACCCCCCCTCCGCAAGATAAAATGCAAAGTGAGTTTTTATCTCGAAGCGGCAGGTGTGAGTTTGTGAAGACCAGGTGAATTGTAGATAAACTAAAGACCTTGTATATCTCTGCAATTTGAATTGTAGTGGGAGTTTCATTTGGGCCTCCTACATTTGCTCTAAGGAGCTGGCTGAATCATTTGAACTGTGACATAGGTGAAAATAGATCTCCAAACTCCTGGCCAACTCTGACATTCCAGCGCCATCATCCAAAAGATCAATTTTTATTGGCGGAAGGGAATGGGATGCTGTCACCCCACCGATTACGGTATTCATCATTCATTCATTTCTTCACCCAGTAAGACTGATTGAAGGTCTACTGTACTCCAGGCCCAAGCTCCAGAGCCGGGACACAGACAGGAATGGTAAAGCCCTCAAGGAGCTCGCTCGTGGCCTAGTAAGGGAGCCATACATGGTGCCAAGAGCCATCATGAACAGAGACATGGCCACCTTGCTAAGGGACCACGAGAGCCGAAGGACCTCTTCCCCAGGGCAGTTATGCTGACTCCTGAATGATGAGCAGGGGTGAACCAGGTGCTGACCAACCGGGAACAGCAGTTCAGCTGGAACAGCATGTGCAAATGCCTGTTTGACTGGCATTTTGAGGTCGAAGCCTCAGAGGCTGGAGCCTGTGTTGGTGGGTAGAGGATGTGAAGGTAGGAGGTATGTTCAAAACAAGACTGGACTCAGATTCTGAAGGGTGTATACACCTTGCTTTAGGCATCACTTCCTGCCTTGAGTTGTTAGGTCCATCCACGTCTTCAGTCCCCTACTAGACGGTGACGCCTAATTCCGTGTGCCATACTGAGAAAGCAGTCACTGCTTTGAATAAAGACTTCAGTGTGTTACTGTAGAGTGTACGGGGTCACTTACCCTGAGGAGATAGGTTCTACTGATCCATTTGACAAATGTCAAGGAAACACAAGGCCATGGACACCGAAGAGGGGCTTCTCTGAGAGGTGTGCGTGGGGAGAGAAGCAACAGGGAGAAGCCGACAGAATTTAGAGATGGGCTGTTGGCTCCCTTGGCTTCACACGCAGGTGCAGGCAGGTGAGAGATGTGTCCCAGGTCCCGCAGCTGGCTGACCCCCGGGCTCAGGCTCTCCACAGCTTCTACAACTGCATTTGGCAGTCCATATCAAAGACCAATTCCCTGCTTCTTAGTATGGAATGCGTCTTCTCAGTGCCTCTATTAGGAGCTTACTTTGCTTCTCAGCCCCTCGGTATCCCTGGGGCTCTAACCGCCCAGCGTTCTCTCCCATTGCTCCCCCTCCAGCAGCGGGGCCTGACCACTCACTGTGTTTCAGTGTTTCCAGGAAGGCGAGAGAGTTTGGTCCGTGGTGTCACATTTCTGCACAAGCAGAGATCAAGGATGAAAGAATACTTTCTTTTCTCAACAAATTCTTAGAAACCATGACTACTTCCTCAAAGAGCTACTGTTTATTTGTTTGGTCTTTTTAAGCAAATTACAGATACATGCAACAACATAGCTGAATCTTAAAACATGTTGAGTGAAAGAATCTGGACAAAAAAGTACGTACTGGGGCACCTGGGTGGCTAGCTGGTTGAGCACCCAACTCTTGATTTTGGCTCAGGTCATGATCTCAGGGTCCTGGGATGGAGTCCCGAGTTGGGCTCTGGGTTCATCAGGGAGTCTGCTTGAGGATTCTCTCTCCCTCTACTTCTGCCTCTCTCTCTCTCTCTCTCTCTCGGATAAATGATTTTTTTTTTTTAAAGATACCTACTGGTCCAAGGACGCAGAGCTGGGACTTGAACCCAAGTGTGGTTGACTTTGAAGCTTATCCTCTTTCTACTACTCCCTGGCCCTACCTTTTGGCTTCTGGCCTGGGCTCTGGGTCTGCTGTTAGGGCAGGGCCTTGGACAAGTCCTTTCCTGTGTCTAAATAATGAGAGGCTTGGATTGGATTGCTCCTGAGATTCCTTCCAGTTCTAACTTTCTATGACTCTGTACATCTCTCTCTCTCTTTTTTTTTAGATTTTATTTATTTATTTGACACAGAGAGAGAGATCACAAGTAGGCAGAGAGGCAGGCAGAGAGAGAGGAGGAAGCAGGCTCCCTGACGAGCAGAGAGCCTGATGCCAGCCTCGATCCCAGGACCCTGAGATCATGACCTGAGCCAAAGGCAGAGGCTTTAACCCACTGAGCCACTCAGGAGCCCTGTACATCTCTTTCTTTTAAAAAATTTACTTTTTTTTTTTGGAATAGTTAAGAGTCACATGAGACACAACTAAAAAGTTTCCAAAGGGTATATACATGTCACAGACCAGAGAGGATAAAGAGATGTGACCGCTAACTGCCATATGGCCTGGATCCTGGAACAGAAGGAGGATTTTAGTGGAAAAGCTGGTGGAAGTCAAAGTTTGGAGTTTAGTGAATTAATGACCCACCAATGCTGGTTTCTTAGACTTGCCAAAAATACTACAGTCATAGAAGATGTCAACACAAGGGCAAGAGGGGGAGGGGACATATGGGAACTCTGCATTATCTTTATAACTTTTCAGTAAATCTAAATGATTTCACTTTTTAAAAAAGATTTTATTTATTTGACAGAGAGAGAGAGAGATCACAAGTAGGCAGAGAGGCAGGCAGAGAGGAGGAAGCAGACCCCCTGCTGAGCAGAGAGCCTGATGCGGGGCTCGATCCCAGGACCCTGAGATCATGACCCAAGCCGAAGGCAGAGGCTTTAACCCACTGAGCCACCCAGGCGCCCTGATTTCGTTTTTTTAAAAAGATTTTATTTATTCATTTGAGAGAGAGAGAGNGAGAGAGAGAGAGAGAGAGAGCATGAGAGAGGACAAGGTTAGAGGGAGAAGCAGACTCCCCATGGAGCTGGGAGCCCGATGTGGGACTCGATCCTGGACTCCAGGATCATGACCTGAGCCGAAGGCAGTCGCTCAACCAACTGAGCCACCCAGGCACCCCCTAAATGATTTCAAAATAAGAAGTGGTTTGGTTTGGTTTGGTCTGAATATACAGTGAGACGTTGTCCTTTCGCCCCTGCCCTTGGGCTGCCCAGTCTGCCCCCAACCACGCAGCCCGTGGTACCTGTTTCTTTCATAATCTTTCAGAGATTACGTGAGAAAGTACCCACATTGCATAAATACCATTTCTTAAAACAAAATACATCTGTGAGATAAATTCCTCAAAGTGCAATTCCAGGGCTTATAGACTTCTTGTTGCCAAACTGCCTTCCACGAACGCTGGGCCGTTCACCCCGCCGGCAGACCATGTGTATGAGGCCCTGCCGCTTCACCAACACAGACAAGTCTGAGAGACCAAGACCTCAGTTTCAGTCAGACTGCCGGCTCTAGGACTGCAGACTGCAGACCTCTCTAGAACGCTCTCACAGAAGAGCGGGTCCCTTCTGAAGCACGTAGCTGAGGCAAGCGGGGGGAGGGGGGGGGCGGGGGCCAGACTGGAGGGG
>LNAC01000039.1:3158654-3173514 GCA_002007465.1 Ailurus styani
CGGGGGCCAGACTGGAGGGGGAGTGGGTGGCCGCAGGGGCCAGGGACAGCCAGACTGGGGAGAGTGACAGCCGGGTGGTTAACGTTCTTCATGGCCACCGCCACTGTCCTCGGGAAAAGCCATTCGCAGAAGGGGATTGTCTCGGCTCCACGGCACACAAAGGGTCAAGCCTCACAAATTTGCTCATAGCTGGGGGTGGGGGTGGGGAAACACCCCCACAGGTCAGAATGTTCAGATTACAAGTCCAGGAAAATCCCTTTACAGAAAGAAGACAGCAAATCCCCAGTGCAGTTGAAAGGACAAAACTTTCTTCACCTCAGAGATTCTCCGATGAATAAACCGGTTAAACATGGTTTGGATTTACTGAACATGAAAACAACTGGATTAAAGTATAATCTAGCTAGAAAGGAAAGGAAATGTACCGAGGAGGCTAAGTAATGACAAAGCTGCAGTGTTTATATGTGCCAAGCGTGGACGGACATTCCAGTTTTATAACCAGGTTCTCTTCAATGTTTAACTTTCCTTTAGATCGAGATAATGAGTCTCTGCTTGCATTGGCCTCTTTAATAACAACCCTGGTATCAGGGCAACTGTGTGAGCACTGGGGAGGGGGGCATGGATGCCCTGGAGGCCACAGGCCCCGGCATCCCGGGATCTGGAGGCCCTGGCTGTCAGGGCGGATGCTTAGCGTGGGTCCCGACCTCACGGCCAATGGCCTGTGCAATCCGTATTGGGGTCAGCATGGCCCTGGCCCCGGTTCCAGAATTAGGACCTGGGTTTGTATGCCAGTTTCACTTTTTACTGGCTGTGTGACCTTGGGCCCAATACTCACACCTCTCAGCTCTTCTCCTGGTAACACGAGGGTAATGCCCACCCAACAGGCTGTTTTGGGGGATGACGTGAGAATACACGTGAAAGCCCAGGCTGAAACCTCAGCACTCGACGCACAGTAGTAGATCGGTTGTCTTTCAATCTCCCTCGCCCTCTCTACACCCACACAGCAAGCGGGGCTGCCCCGCTTCGTGTAGACTCAGGCCAGGTCCAGGGCTCGCTCTGGAGTGGGAGCCTTCGGGAGTTGTGATATCACCGCCTCCTGACCCTATTTGTACCTAACATCCATCTTCAGGTGTTTATAAGAGCATAAATAAAACACACTGGATTATGAACAAAACTAATTTGTTGAAGTCATTTATTAAAGCGCTTTTTGGTTTTTTTGAGAGTGCGCGTGCACATGCAGACACACGAGTGGGGGGAGGGGCAGAGGGAGAGAATCTCCAGCAGACTCCCCGCTGAGCATGGAGCCTGATGTGGGGCTCGATCTCACGACCCTGAGACCAGGACCTGAGCTGAAACCGAAAGTCGGACGCTTAACTGACTGAGCCACCCAAGTGCCCCATTAAAGTGTTTTTTAAAACTTGTGATAACATAACATATGGGCCGCTAGATCTGTAACACATTAAACAAGATTTGGGGGCAGGTCTAATAACTACAATCATTTTCAATCGGTGATCAGTGTATTTCAACACATGGGACATACATACTTGTATTCTACTACTTAACTTTGGTTGGCTCCCATCTTCATAACAGAAGAAAGGCTAAATCCCAGTTAGAAAATACAGAGTATAGACATGCGACTGCCCCCCACCCCCATCCGAATCCAGACTCCAGATTAAACAGCAGCACCCCCTCTGGCCTCCAGACTGCTGATAAAAAGTATTTAAACATCAAGCCACCATTCCTTTGACTCACTGTGGCTTCTCTCAAGATTGTTCTGTTGGTCTGGGATTTTCTGAAATTAGAAAATGACATGCCTATGGGTTGTTTTGTTTTGAATTGGTCCCACTTGCTACCCTCTCAGTTTCCTGGCCCTGTGGTTTGGTATCTTTAATTCTGGAAGGTTCTCAGCCATGGCTCTGTTCTCTTTCCCCTTCTGTTTTTGCATGCGGTCTTCTTCTATTGAAACCTTTAACATATTACACAGTTATTTTAAATATAACAGTTATTTTAAATTCCCTGCCTGACAATTCCAGAATCTGTGTCACGTCTGGCTCTGGTTCTGAGGCCTGCTTTCTCTCTCCAGACTTTCTGCCTTTTGGCATGTCTTGTAAAGTTTTGTTGAAAGCCAGACATGCTGCATTGGGTAACAGAAAGTGAGGTAAATAGCCCTCTGTGATTTATGGTAATCTGGCTAGGCAGCGGATGGGTTCAGTTTTAGCTGCAGTTACCGGTACCAGAGGCTTCAAAGTCCTTCATGTCTGCTCTCGTCTCTCTCTTAACTTTGAGTTTCCCTCATTATTTCTCCACAGAGTCTTACAGCAGTCAGCTGCAACCCACTAGGACTCCACGGGAGCTCTGGGGGTGTGGTGGTAAAGCAGGGGGGAATGTATGCATTCTCTTATGCCCCGATTAAATCTCTATGCTGTAGTGGGCCTGTGACCATCACCAGTGTTCCCGCAGTGGTAGAGCCTTGGCCCTCTGTCCCTCCCTCCCTTCCCTGGCGGCAGCATTCCCAATTTGTTTCCTTGCAGTCTTGACAACCTGGTTGACTATATGTATTCCCCCCCCCCCACTTTAAGTGAGAGAGGAAGGCTAGAGGGGCTGGTGGGCAAAGAATGCCCTTCCCCCAACAGGGATTCTGGCTCTGGCAGTCTTTTGCCCTAGAGAGTAGGGCTTTGTAATAAAGAAGGTTCTGGGTGTACTTCACAATGATCCGTCATGTCCTCTCCCTGCCAGAGCCGTAATGAGATCTTCCTTGATCTTCACTGTGGGTATCTGGTGGGGTGCCTGGAGGTAAAAAGCCCGGGAACAGAAGTAGCCCCTCAAAACTGCAGTCTCCAGGAATTTTTCACTCTCGAGCTGGGCCACGCTCAACTCCCAGCAACCCAGTATTACTGTGTAAGTATGCCTGCCAGTTTATGGCTCCAGCAGTTTCTGCTCCAGGTAAACAGATTCTGACTGTCAAAAGAGCCTCCCTCCCTCTTTCTCTCTCCAGATTTTGGGGTGATGGTTTGCAACCTCAATTCTGATGGGTGGGTCTAAGGAAAGACACTGATTTTCAGTTTGTCCAGAGGGAGAGGGAGAAGCAGGCTTGCCACTCATCAGGGAGCCTGACTCGGGGCTCGATCCCTGAACCCTGGGATCATGATCTGAGCCAAAGGTAGATACTTAACTGACTGAGCCACCCAGGCGCCCCGAGGGAGAGAATTTTAAACAGGCTCCACTCCCAGCGCAGAGGCCAGTGTGGGCTTCATCTCACCACCCTGGGCTCATGACCTGAGCCAAAATCAAGAGTCAGACACCTAACCGACCGAGCCACCCTGGCTCTCCTGTCCAGCTTTTTCTTATAAGAACAAGAGGGCCAACTTTCATCTCTTTACACACTGGAGTTGGTACTGGAAGTCCCCTTTATTTTGAACAGCCATTCCCTTGCCTCCATCTGAACTCCCAAATCCCTTCTTGTTCTCACATTTGTCGTATCTTCTCTCTGGCTAGACTATCAGTGAGTCTTTTCATGATGATGTCTTAACAAGATCGAGTTTCTTGAGAAAAGGGGCCATGGTTAGCCTCTTGCCTATGTTAACACTTTGTACACATACAATGCGTGAGTGTTGCTGTTTGATTTTATTGAATTGCTTCCATTTACGACCTTCATTCTAACAGGAGAAAGCATCTGGTAAGCTTTTAAACAGCATTTTCTAAACTTTTTTTTGCTGTTAAATGGAATTATCCTAGTCTCTGAATCGAGGTATTTTCTTAGCGAGGTTGGAATACATGAATTTCACTTACTGTAAACTGAGTTACAAAAGTAACTTCTCAAGATCTAGTAAGTCCTGACTCCTTTGATTTCTTTAATTTTTAAGTTTTTACTAAAATTCCACTTAGTTAGGGGCACCTAGCTGGCTCAGTCAGTAGAGCATACCACTCTTAGTCTCAGGGTCATTGAGTTTAAGCCCCCTGTTGGGTGTGGTGCCTAATAGGTCAATAATAAAAGAATTCCAGTTAGTTAACATACAGTGTAATATTAGTTTCAGGTGTACAATATAGTGACTCAACACTTCCATACAACACCAGGTGCTCATCACAAGTGCCCTCCTTAATCCGAATCCCCTAGTTAACCCCTCCTCCCACCCTTCCCCCCTCTGGTAACCATCAGTTTTGTTCTCTAGAGTCCAGAGTCTGTTTCTTGGTCCAGAGTCTGTTTCTTGGTTTGACTCTTCCCCCGCTCCTTTGCTTGTTTTCTTAAATTCCATACATGAGTGAAACCATATGGTATTTTTCTTTCTTTTGGTTTTTTGACTTTGTTTTGTAATGACTTAAGTAGCTAGGTTAAGATAGAATCTGACCAAATTCTAGGCAAAGGGCCTTCTAGCTAAGTGTCCAAACAGACTGTTTCAGAATTATCTAGCAAACTTAAAAAAAATAAAATTCTTGGAGCAATTATGGTATACAGCTCAGTGTAGAAAAATAAGATACTTTTGATCAGCAAGCTATTCATGTCCAAAAATGTTTTTTATACCCACATTTAAAAAATCTAACCAAAAACCAAAACAAAACCTATCCATTCATTCATTCATGTTCAGCCTGTTAACACAGGAAATGTTATTGAAAACTCACACTTTCATTCAATAAATGTATTGAGCACCAAGTAAAGGCTGGTTACCAGGTCTTGGGCCCCGTTCAAAAGCAGCAAGTGCACTAACGCACGGCCTTCAGAGTCAGACGTCCCTACAGTCTTCATCCAGAGCCACTGCGTCCTGAGTAAGTGTGAGCATGTCACTTAGGCTTGCACCGCCTCTGTCTTCTCGAGTGAGTGAGATTAGGAGAGTGAAGCTCTGCGACAGAGATCACAAAGGAAGTACTGACGAAGACTCATACTTCCTCCTCCTGAAACGGTTTCCAACTCCCTTCTCAGTCCCAGCACCGGCACACTGTAATCATCACAGCCAGCAGCCCCCCGAGCAGCCCACCCATGTGCCAGGCAGCGCATCACGCTATCTGTCCACCCAGAGGTCAAATCCAGCAGCCACCTCCTTCCATCGGCTGTATCTGTCCTCACTCCAGTAACCGAAACACTGACGAAGCAGGCTGAAGCAACGGGACAAGGACTTTCAATCTATGAGAGGGCGGAGCTCAAAAGCCACAGGATGTAATAAAAAGATCCTCCCCTGCGTCCCCCCCCCAGATGTCATCACCACAACTGAGGGTCACGATGGCAGAACCTGCAAGGAAACCACACACCAGATAAACCTACCTAGGAACTGCCGTGGGTTTAACGGTCCCCTTTGCTGCTACTATAGTATCAGTGACGACCGCTGCCATCAGATAACTAAGTCTTCACGTGTCCCCAATACTGCTGTGCTATGGATTTTATTTTATTTTTTTTTTTAAAGATTTTATTTATTTATTTGACACAGAGAGAGAGATTACAAGTAGGCAGAGAGGCAGGCAGAGAGACAGGAAGAGGAGGAAGCAGGCTCCCTGCCGAGCAGAGAGCCCGATGCGGGCCTCGATCCCAGGACCCTGAGATCATGACCTGAGCGGAAAGCAGAGGCTTTAACCCACTGAGCCACCCAGGCGCCCTGTGCTATGGATTTTACACGTAGTTCTCCACCACTGTAAGTTACTGAAGGCTTTATCACTCATGCTGACCCTTCACAACTAACAGCTGAGACAAGGTAATTACTGACAGGACACAGAGCCCGAGGTTCTACAGCACAACTCACTTCCCAGTTAACTTCTACTTTTAGAAGACCCTTAAGGGTTTCTAGAACCTCCCCCTATATGGTTGGAGTTAATAGCACCTGCATTTTCACTTCACAGGGTCAAAGGTGTCACTTCATTTTTTTCTTCAGAGAATTGAGAGAGTGCGCGTACAAGCACGTGCACACACGCACGCACACATGTGCAGGGGGAGGGGAACAGTGAGAGGGATTAGCAGACTCCCCACTGAGCGTGGAGCCTGGATGTGGAGCTCCACCCCAGGACCCTGAGATCATGACCTGAGCTGAAATCAAGAGTGGGACACCTAACCAACTGAGCCACCCAGGCGCCCCAAAGGTGTCCTTTTAATATGGACCATGGTTTCAATTTTCTAAGAGACAACACTGAGAAGTACTTTCCCACATCAGGCAAAAAACATATCACCTGAAATAAGCAACTTCTCACCTAACTTGAAACCTGCAAATTTCTAACAGCACGCCTGCCCTTAGTTAACTGTAGAGGTTAAAAGCAAGCAGGCCAGTACAATCCCTCCGAAGCCACATTATTCCCTTGACTATAAATGACCAAAATGAGATTCCACAGTGAGTGGAAGCCTCCGCACTCCTGGTGCTTTTCTGATGTAGGAGCCCGCCCGGTGCGCTGTGGGAGGCTCCGCCGCAGCTCTAACTTCCACCCGCTAGTCAGTAGTGACAACCGAAGATGTCATGGGATATTGCGACATGTGCCTTGAGGGCAAAACCGTCCCTGCTTGAAAACCACCACTTGAGAGGAATGAATTCAGAGCTGCCATTACTCCGTTCTGCATACCAAAACCTGACAGCCTTTGATGTTACTTCTCTAGCTCACTGAAATAAAGGTCACCTGTTGTTTAGCTTTGTACCTCCTTAATTTATAGTAACTGAAACGTCCAGTTTATGGAATTATGAAATATTACTTAAGCAACAAAAGGCCTTAGAGGGCAGCTCTAATTCCTAGTACTTCCAATCTGCTTGTGGACATCCTAGTTTGGCCCAGACCTAAGCTGGTTTTCTCTCAAATGGACTGACCTGTTTCCAGAGACAGCTCTGGCGTGGGAGCACAAACTTTGCTTACCTTGGGGTTTAACGCTTGGTCACAACGGGTCCCCCCAAACCACCAGATGTTATACAGATTCAAATTAGAGACCACATTCTGGCTGTAAAGGTCTGGCTACGACACAAGTTAGGCAGCAAGGAGTCCTTCAATTTCTGGTTTCTTATCACTTACACAAGTCAGGCTAGAACACTGTGCCCTTCTCCCCTGGTCAAAGAGGATAAATGCCACAATCCCAAACCAAATTAAAGAGAAAGCATAAATCTGCGGACCAAGAAAAGGATTATTATACCCTTGCTAAGTGTGTTTAAACAAGTCACTCAGATGAAATAGGAAAAAAATTCCTGTGAAAAATAGGAGGCACAGTACTGACTTATCTTAAAAGGCCTTTTAAGAAGAATGACTTGAGATTATAAAGCATTTTTCAAATACACAAAGTGCTTCATAACAACTCAGTAAGCTTTAAGGAATGCTTTTTTTAGTACATCACTTTTTTTGTTGTATAAAGGAAAATAACAATTCAAAGGGTGGTAGCATATTTGATATCACTACTGTTTAGGAGGAATGAAGTTACAGGAATGAGAAGTATATAATTAGTAAATAATCCCTCTCAACAGTGAGTTAAGCAGGAAAGCCGTGGGGGGGGGAGAGCAGCCAGAGGCAACACAAACAGTGCATATCAGAAATGCTTTTTTATTTTTTATTTGAAAACAACTTAAATTTTTAGACAAATGATTTTAGTATATAAATTTGATTTTGTTTTTATACAGAATATAAAGATTTCCCTCATTGATCTTCCACGTGAAGGGTATTACAAGCCTGAAGGGAGAGACTGTCTGCACGCAAGTGTGTATCTTACACGTAGGGGACTGGAAACCAATGGTGTAGTGCTTCTACACATAAATTAGGTCACGGGACATCACATATTAAAGAGGGATAAGAGAAATATTCTAGGTAATCAGATTCAAGAAGCAAATAGGACTCAAAAACTGTGTAGATAAGACCAAGTCAGTAACTTTAGTTAGGACACTGCGAGTTATACTGGAGTAACAAGTCTTTGAGGCGATCGTGGGCACCACATTAAAACAGCAAGGAAGAGCTATTTATATAGAAAGCCTGGAATGAGGGATTTTCACTAAAGCAAATTAACTTCTTGTCAACTGCCAAAACAAAACAAAACAAAACCGAGCATATGAATGTTAGTATACCGAAGGCGTGTTATACCAGTTTCTGTGCGGCATGCTGAAAGTTAGTTAGAACTTCTTCACTGGTGCATATGAATCATTAATAGTCACGGGGAGGTGTTTTTTTGTGTTTTGTTTGTTTGTTTGTTTGTTTGCCCCTTCTCACCAAATTTCAAGCATGTCTTATTTTAGATGGAGTATAGCTTTTATCTATAATTTCATCCTGTAAAAACATGTGAAGACAACGTTCATTCTGTGCCAGAGGATGACCAGCGACCCTAGGAATTAAAAAATACAAACTTAGTCCAGTATTTTTCAAAAGCGGGTTGGGGGTCAAGCACACATTTTCTAAGGTTAAAAAACATGTACGATTTAGCAATAATAAGTGTTCTTCTGGACTGCTCACAAGGCTAGGCTCTATCAGCAAATGGTTGATATTTCCCTTCCTTTGGTTCACTAGGGTCATTTAGAAAACATTTAAACACCAGCTCTGCACTGTTTCTGGAACATGTACCCAATTCACTTCTTTATATATTACCGGGTATATTCACAAGAAACCGAAATGAATTTTAATGTTAAAAGTAAAACATGTCACTAATTCTAAGAACCCATTTTAAAGAAGGAAAAAATACAGGGTCAGAATCAGAAATATACTCAAGTTCAATAAAAGCTCAAAATACTAAGAAAGAGGAGTAAGTGTCCAGTTTTTTCTTTTTTTTTTGGCTTGCTTTAAAGATTTCCATTGCAGACTAAACATAAGATGCAGACAGGTGACCAGACTTCTATCTCTGAATTACAAAAACACCTCAGTTAGCATTCCCTTCTCCTAAAGGAAAGCATGTTCATAAGACAACAAAGGCGAGGTGCTACAGCAGATGAGTAAAAGTTTAAGGCTTTGTACAACTTTCCCTCCTGTTTAACCACTCGCAGATCTTCAATCTTTATTATTAGGTAAAAACTGAAGTGTTGATTAATACGTAAGCTCACACAACCATATTCTCCAGCATTTGATTTTATTTGGTCAAAAAATTTAAGGCCGGGCGCCTGGGTGGCTCAGTGGGTTAAGGCCGCTGCCTTTGGCTCAGGTCATGATCCCAGGTTCCTGGGATCGAGGCCCGCATCGGGCTCTCTGCTCAGCAGGGAGCCTGCTTCCTCCTCTCTCCTCTCTCTCTGCCTGCCTCTCTGCCTACTTGTAATCTCTCTCTCTGTGTCAAATGAATAAAAAAAAAAAAAAAAAATTTAAGGCCAATGCACAATTATAGCGACCCCTTTCGTGGCATAATTCTATTACTTTGGTTTTTAAAAACCGCTATATTTCCAAAGGAGTAAAATTAAAAGCTAGAAATTGTGGTTTAAAAACAATCTTGAAAAAAATGCATTCTGCCAAGAAAATTTTAAATGGGTACCTTTACGTAAGACATGCTGATAATACCTCTATCTGCAATCAAACAAAATGATTGCGAGTGTACTGTAAGTTTTATTGTTCATGCTAGAACATATCTTAAGTGAGAAAGAATCATAAGTAAAATTGTATTTTTTAAATGCTGCAATTTTAAATGTAATTTGCATAAATTAACCATGAAAAAATACAAAACTTAGGTCAACGCAAAGCTACTCATTTTAATCACTCAAGTGTGTTAATATTTATCACATGCTCTTCAACTTGTTACATACTTCCACTTTATTCAAATGGTACAAAAAGTTAGTTAGAAAATGGCCAAAAAGAAAAGTAGTGTTACCATTCAGCTTAATACCTAAATTACTAGTTCACCTGGTCGTCTCAGAACACTATTCCCTCTTAAACCTTGAGGTACAGAAAGTACTCACTTGTTTATAAACTGCTCCAGCCCTTGCTTCCTTTCTTCAATAAAATTGTCATCAAATATTCCATCATCTCCTCTAAAAGGAAGTTGACGCAAAAATGCTTTTCCAGGGAGTGGGGGAACTACAACCTGAAAAAAATACAGCAAAGAATGTTCTTGAAGATGCTGACTGAGTTGTGAAAATTTATACAGCACAACATGAAGACAAGTGTATGTTCACTAGGACAGTCATTCCATTGTTAAACCAGTTTAAATATAAAAGAAAATCAGTAAAAAACACACTGAAAAAAGATTTAATGTTTGGAGGCAAGATAACCGAAATGCAGAATAACCCCTCAGACGAAGGCTCCTCAATGGCCTGGCCCATAGCTTAATTATCGTTTCTCCTGAACTTGTCGAGGCACAAGTGTACAAAAAGAACACCTGAGCAATGCTACAATAAAGGCTGTGATGCCTCTAGACAGTCCGGATGCCACTTAGGGGAGACAATGCTTCCTCACAATGGAAACTGCAGTGATCAAAATCAACTTTCAATTACACGAAGAAATGAAATAGTAACAAATTCTCTTCAGCACGGGCAGGTAAGAATTCTGGGGTCTCTTCTCCACCTCATACCATCTGCATATAATCTTTCCTCTTGTGTTCAAGCAGCATTTAAAAAATAAAATATTCATGGGATCCGGGAGGAGACAAACCATAAGAGACTCTTAATCCCACGAAACAAACTGAGGGTTACTGGGGGGTGGGAGGGTAGGGACAGGGTGGCTGGGTTATGGACACTGGAGAGGGTTTGTGCTATGGTGAGTGCTGTGAAAGGTCTAAGCCTGATGACTCACAGACCTGTACTCCTGGGGCAAATAATAATAAAAAAATATTAAAAAATACTCAACAATTCTGTCACCACTCTTCCATTTTCTAGGCTAAGACCCATGTCAACTTTCTCCCACATCCACTACCCTCTCTCTCTCCAAGGACCTGTCATTTCTTTCTTCTGACATATGAATATCCTCATTTTCCCCTTCAAAGCCTAACTGTCCTCTAGGGCTAACTTATACTGATCTCTCTCTTCTAGAAATTACCTGGAACTCAAATATTTGTTTGAGTTAAACAGCACAAAGCTATTTATTTCACAGGTTAGTTTGGTTTCTCAATCATGGCACTATTAACATTTTGAACTAGATCATTCTCTGGGAGTGGGGTGGGGCAGGGAAGGCTTTCTTGTGCACTGTAGGATGCTTAACAGCATCCCAGGCCTCTATCCACCAGACTGGGGAGCACCCAGGAGCACCCCCTTGTTGTGACAATAGAAACTGTCTCCAGACATTGTCACATGTCTCCCAGGGGACAAAACTGCCCCTGGTGGAAAACCACCAACTTAACCTATTAATGCCTTCAAATAAGGATCCCGTCTTAGGCCTTAAGATTTTAAGAAAGCCTGGGCACACAACAGAAGCTCAAATATCTGTTAAATGACAAACCACTTAGCTGTATCTGTATCTTACACAAAACAGAGAAAAGGTGTAAGCAAACAATTTAGACAAGAAGAAATATAAATAGTAAACACCAGTAATAAAATTATATGTATTCTAAAAATTTTAAGCCCTTGATGCAGTTTCTATCCTAAAACAATAATCCAGCAGGGTGAAAAAAGAAAGATCAACACAACTTCATAAAGAATAGCAAAGAACAAAATAAAAGCGGAAGACAAACACAAAACCAAATGTCCAACATGAACTTCCTAAATCCTTCCTAGATCTATCTACTCTTCTCCCCAGATGACCAATGATTAAGACGTCTAAAGATTTACCTCTGTAACTCTGCCTTAGCATTCTCGAATCTCTCCCTATATCAGCATTTGTGAAGTTGAGTGTTAAAACCTGGAGGGACCTTACAACTGAGAAGCAGAGATCCTGACCACTACCTGATGGGCGGGGGAAAAACATTTGTATGTATAAAGCTAGAATTAAAAAAAGAAGCTAGAACCAATGTACTAAACAAATAACTACCATTAATTCAGGGCATAATTTAGCATGAAACTTAAGATTACTATGTATTATCTGCAGAGACATAGTCTTCCTAACATAACATTCAAAACAGTCACTGAAATGGATGGTGAGGTTGTAGGTAACAGGATTAACAATCTACAAAAATCTTGAGTGGCTTGTTTAGCTAAGATTCCTAAGATCCTCTTCAACATCAAATTATTTTTGCTTAACCAGTCTGAAAAGACCTAGAGTTCTTACCAATTTAACAGTCATTAGTCCAAAGATATTTGTGTACATGTGGGGTGAGAAGTGGACAGGAAGATACTTGGGCCAGCATAATAAAGGAAAGCATACTAAACAAAAAGCTAAAAGATTTCACCTTAACGGCCAGTAAACACAATAAATATCACCTACTTTCTAGCCTCAAAAACCAGATTTTGGTTAAAAGTAAAAATATATAAATGAAAACAGACTGTTCTTAGCAATACTGTAAGAAAAGTACATCTTTCACAGTAAACCCTTCAGATATTTAACTAGTCTATTACTAAAAGTGAAGTATTGTCCTTCAAAGGACAGCAATTATATGAAAACAATCCATAAAATGGGAGATTTTTGCAAATCACATATCTGATAAGGACTTGGTAAGACTTTTTTATATAGTCTAGATACAACTCAATAATAAAAAGACAAAACATTCTATTAAACGGGCAAAGGATCTGAAAAAAGTGCTGGTGAGGACAGAGAGAAAAGTGGAACTCTCAGACACTGGTGGGACTATAAAGATGGTACAGCTACTTTGGAAAACAGTCTGGGAGTTCCTCAAAGATAAACAATTATCACAGAACCCAGTAAATCCACTTCTACATATATACTCAAGAGAAATAAAAACATATGTACAAAAAAACCTGTACACAAATGTTCACAGCAGCATTACTTGCAATAGTCAAAGGTAGAAACAACCCAAATGTCTACCAACTGATAATGGATAAATAAAACAAATAAAATGTATACCCATACAACAGAATATTATTTGGCAACAAAAAGAAATGAACTAGGAAAAAAAAAAGAGAAATGAATTAGTGAATAATGTTAAAAATACCCTCAGTGAAAGAAGCCAGACACAAAAGACTACATACTCTATGCTAGTTATGTGAAATGTCCAGAACAGCCAAATCCATACAGAAAGTCAATTAGTGGTTGTATATGGGTGGGTGAGGAGGGGTTGAGGGAGAAATTGGTAGTGACTACTAATGGGTATGGGATTTCTTTTAAGGAATGATTAAGTTGTTCTAAAATTGACTGTAGAAGATTGTTATACAACACTGTGAATATACTAAGAACCAGTGAATTTTACTTTAAATGGGTGAACTGTATGGCATGTGAATTACATATTAATGAAGCCATTATTTTTTCCAAAAGTGAGGTCTACATGCCCCAAATGTTTATTAAACACCCCAGTGCGCCACATGCTATGTTAAGCAAAGCCCAAAACCTATTAAGACACTTCTTCCCATCAATCAAAAAGAGAAAGACAAATACTACATCATCTCACTTATGTGTGGAATCTAAAAAAATCAAACTCCTAGCAACAGAGAGTAGCAGATTAGTGGTTGCCAGGGGCTGGGGGGTGGGGGAAACGCAGGATTCTGGTTAAAGAGTACAAACTTCCAGTTATAAAATGTTCTGGAGATCTAATGCAGAGCACAGTGACTACAGTTAACAATACTGTACTGTACACTTAAAAGTTGCTAAGACAGTAGATCTTAATGTTCTATCACCAAAATAATAATAATAATAATAATAGCTATGTGAGGTGATGGATGTATTAAGTAAGCCTGTTGTAAATCATCATTTCACAGTATATACATATAACAAATCATGTTGCATGCCTCAAACTTACACAGTATGGTCAATTATATCTCAATAAAGCTGGGACTTCTTTCTTGTGATCATAAATAATTTCTTCTTAGTTACCCAAAACATTCCTAACTTGTTTTGTACATTTAGATTTTTAAACCATCTATAATTTATATACAGTGAGTTATAAATTTTTATTCTTAAATAGCCAAATGTTTCAACCCCATTTACTGAATATAAATTATTTTCCCTACTGATTGACAATGTTATTTGTTGCTAAATTTGCAATAAACATGCAAGTCAGCCTCTAAGCTCTATTATTCTGCTCTTCTATCTGCTTATCCTAAAGCAATACCAAACTGTTTTAATTACTATAGCCTTAAGAGAAACTGATGTCTGCAGGTGCTCAGTACACACTGAAAATAATTCTTGACTCTTCTTGGTGTTCTCTTTGATTGTAAAGCTCATATATAAATCTGCAAGTTTATTAAAAAAAAAAACAAACCCCACTAAGATTTCTACAAGAATTAGGAGATAATGCTTTACTTTGATCAGGTCTACTGCTAAAATCCCACCTCTAAGTGAGGTCTTCCTTTGACAAGTCTATAAAAGAGTACTCTCCCGGCACTCCCTACTTCCCTTGGTTTTTGTTTTCTTTAGAGCATATCACCACCTGACATACTAGATATCTTACTATTTTTTCTGCTTTCCCTTCACCACCAACCGACTTCCCCAACTGAACGTAAGGACCATGAAAGTGGGCACTTAGTGTGTTCACAGCTCTAACTGTAACTCAAAGGACATCCAGAATAGCTCTCAAATGTTTACAGAGTAAATGAACCTTCAAAAGTGAATATTCCAAACCAAGAATGTAGCATTTTTATTTACTAAGTTCTGCTTTTGTCTTTCAGTGAAGTTTTAAAGTTTTCTTTACATGGGTCTTCTATTTCTAGTTTTATTCATATTTTATTCTTTGATATTCTTTTGAGCAAAACTGTTTCTGCTTGGGCGCCTGGGTGGCTCAGTGGGTTAAAGCCTCTGCCTTCGGCTCAGGTCATGATCTCAGCGTCCTGGGATTAAGCCCCTCATCGGGCTCTCTGCTCAGCGGGGAGCCTGCTTCCTCCTCTCCCTGTCTCTCTGCCTGCCTCTCTGCCTACTTGTAATCTCTCTCTCTGTGTCAAATAAATAAATAAAATCTTTAAAAAAAAATAAAAATAAA
>LNAC01000039.1:3173572-3198469 GCA_002007465.1 Ailurus styani
TTTTTTTTTTTTAAAGATTTTATTTATTTATTTCACAGAGGGAGAGAGATCACAAGGAGGCAGAGAGGCAGAGAGAGGGGGAAGCAGGCTCCCTGCTGAGCAGAGAGCCCGATGCGGGCCTCCATCCCAGGACCCTGGGATCATGACCTGAGCCAAAAGCAGAGGCTTTAACCCACTGAGCCACCCAGGCGCCCAATAAATAAAATCTTTAAAAAAACAAAAAACAAAAAACTGTTTCTGCTTTACATTTTGACAGAATGCTATGATTTGTGTAATATATTGCTCCTGTATCCAGCCACGGGTATCTGGTTAAGGATGTTTTCCTTCCATTTCAACTTATCACACTCGAGAAATGAGCACAAGCTAGCCTTAATCTACTTCAGGGCTCCTACATATCAACTTCTGATGTCCTTCTAACACCGGGCTGAAATTAGGGACATTAGAATGAGACCTTGCCTTGCCTTGATTTTTTTTTGCAGCCAAAGCCACTAACTTTTAAGAGATGACTCTTACCAAGGCATACAACAGTGTTTTTAAATTGCATGTAGCAACCTATTAGACCCTGGCCATCATTTAAAAAGCTAAGCTGAAGAATATCAACACATATCAGAGTAAGGTAAGTACTGGTTTATGAAACTTGTTATATGTACATGTGTGATGATGAAAAAAAAGTATTATGAGTCAGTAAAAGAAAAAAACTGCAAATACAATGATATATGAGATGTACTGAGGAAGAAAACTTGGCAAGGTGTGGTGTGCAGGGGCAAGACTGAAGAGGAAGATGAGGGAAAGGAAGGAAGTAATAGCAAAAGAGTTCTGAGAAGCAAGCGTTATCCAAGTGTGAGTCAGCAAAGGCCTCAACTGGGCCACTGAAGTAGACAAGAGAAGAACGAGTTCTAAGGAAAAATTACAGACTTCCCCCATCTCCCATAAAATAAGAGGAAACTGAACTACTAGAAAAAAATAAATTGCACTTGCTTTTAGCCCCTTCATTCAAGGTAAGTTTTCTGAAAGGTCCTTAAAACATTAAAATTCAAGAGTGACTGGCTTTGAAGTCCCCTTACAAATAATTCTTACCTTGCTCTCTCTTTCTAATTCACTTCGCAGCCATTCAAAGTCACTGTATCTTCTTCTAACAGTAGATTCCTTCAGCTTGAAAATAGGCAGATTTGTCTGAAATAAAAAAAAAAATCACTGCTAAGTTGAAGCATGAGACAGGGACTTCAAAAACAGGGCTGGGGTGGGGAATCTATCTGTCAAACTGATAATATGGCAAGCCAGGTTATCTTAAGGTAAGAAAATCATAGAGTTATTACGGTAATATTTTACCTCTAACAAAATAAAATTTGGGTAAATGTTAAACAAATGTATTATTTATGCTGGAGTACAACTTTTTAAGATTATTTATTTATTTATTTGACATAGAAAGACACAGTGAGAGAGGGAACACAAACAGGGGATGTGGGAGAGGGAGAAAGAGGCTCCCCACTGAGCAGGGACCCCAACGTGGAGCTCAATCCCAGGACCCTGGGATCTCGACCTGAGCCAAGGCAGACGCTTAACGACCGAGCCACCAAGGTACCCCTGGAGTACAACTTTTAAAATGCACATCTGCACATATGCTTTAGGAGGTCATTTTGCCTCAGGTCAGTTACATAAATATAGGTCATTTTTTCTATTTCGGTAAGCTGTACAAATGTCAAGTGAACAGGGGTGAGATAAAGCTAGCTCTGATTGCTATTCAGTTAAGATAGTACCTTAACATAGAAAGCTCACAGGGAGAAAGAGACCTTAACTACTCTGACATGATATACAAAATATTTTATTGTGTTAACTAGATTAGATGTTCCACGATGAAAGAAATGAATAAAGGATTATGCTTAATGGTCTTCTTAAAAAATGCCAGAAACTAGCAGGAAAAGAGTACAACGTCTGCACTATTACTATTAGTAGGAAACCAGGAGTCCTGCACATTAGATCAGGTTCATAGATCCACAGCTTTACAAGCTGAGGGCAAGTATAAGAACTGAAAACATAACGCCCAGAACTTTGAGGTTACGTTGGAATGGAGACTGTTCTTTTACAAGAGAGCAAGGGCCACTTAGATCCACTTCTAAAAGTAACAAGAAAGATTTCTATTATCTTTCACTGATCCCTAGAAAAAGAGAAAATATACCACCAAACCCACTTTAAAATGGTTTATGATTAAGGACTATTAGCAGAAGCAGTATACCACTATGATTTTATTATCAAGAGTAGAATTTAAAGTACACATAATATCACAAAGTTTACAGGGGACAGAAATGATCTAACACAATTAATGCCATACCATACTGCAAATGGTATTTAATACTATATACGCATGGATTATACTTTGTGTTTAATTTGATCTTTGTAGAATAGCAACCCGTTTTACAGCTGAAAAGAAAAAAGTGTCGCCAGAAAGGACATCATCCATCATGTAAACCTTACTCTTAAGAAAATGTCAGTCATTTGTTAAACTTAATGCCACTGATAAGTAATTGTCATTCAGCAAAAGAAAAGCTTTTTATTCAGGGCCTTAAACCCATTCTGTAGTAGATCTCAATTTTTTCCAAAGTGTATTAACTTCTCCCTGTTGTATACCTTAGAGCTTGGAATCTTCTACAGATGCTACCGAGCGTAACACTGGATAGGTTTCAAGCGTGAAACCACATCTCACAAGAGGTTTAAAAGCACTTGAATTTTCTTTCCCAGGTAACCACAACATTTGTTCATTGTATTAATGACTAAGAGCAAAATTGCACCTAACAAGACCCTTATTATACTAAAAGTCAAGCTTATATTTAGAGATGCTGGCTTGCTGTACAGAAGGGTATTCTCATTCCCTACAGGAATAAAATAAGGTCTCCTGGGGAGCAGGATGATAATTCCCAGAAAGAAAGCACTGGATTATTTCTCTCTAATTTCACCCATTGGCTTTTTAACCAAGTTCACCCTTCCGCATTAAAATATTAAGTCTTTGTAAGTGTCTAAAGATAGAAAGGCTTTTACAGAATTGAGTGTTTTCTGCAGGTGAGATTTTACATTTTGAATTCCCTCCTCTCAAATTACTTTACAAAAGGGATTAGCTGCTCTCTTTATTCAATATGTTAAGATCAAGCTTGTGAAAAGAGTTCCCTAAGAATTTTCATACTTCTGGGTACGGAAGTCCATAAAGTTAATCTCTGAAACAACATATCAAGCTTACAGGTACAATGTTGAGGGAAGAGTGCCAATTCAGCTCATTTTACCTTCCATTTTCCCTTTTGAACTTTTGACACAATCATGATTATATCTGATTCACTTTAATAGAAGGGGAGTGGGAAGGAGAAAAAGTCCATTCCTTTCTATGATTAACTAATAATTTTTTAGATTATACATAAAAAAGGGTCACAGTTAGGGAAAATTCTTCTATTTAGTCTGCTTAGCTGGCTATGATTTCTCTTTACATAAGGACTGCTTTAAAGTTTTGATAAAGTCACATCATGTAATTCTTAATATTATTTGCCCATTACATTTGGAGTGGCAAGTTTAAGTTTGCCTGTTAACTTCCTCCTGATCACCACCAATGTCCTTCAACTCAACTTGATCAAAATGAAAATGAAAAAATGTGGAGGTGTTTTTGTTAAGTCACTGTTGATTACAAACTCTTGATCAGTCACTTTTAACTTACTTAACCCTCATAAAATATTCCATTTTGGTTTTCTAAATAGCAAAGAGTAAGCGTGATTAACTTTTTTTTCTACTACAGGTTTAGGAGGATTCAACTATTTTTACAATTTGGGAACATTTATAAAGGGCTAGTGCTAGGTAAGTTGAGGAATGTAATGACTGCGATGGAGCCCTAACCCTTTGGAAGCTTATATTAGGGAGATTAAAGAATAAGTATACAAAAAAATTCAAATTTATGTGGTTAAAAATACCATACACCATAAACAAAAACAAAGTTGAAAGACCAGGAACAAATTGTAGACAGGTATTTGCAACATAAAACAAAGGGATAATTTTATTAAAATGTAAAGAACTTAGAGACCAATTAAGGAAAAGATGAATAAACTGACAAATAAAACAGGCAGAATACAGAAAGACTAAAGGCCAATAATGTTCAACTTCACTCACATAAGTGCTAGTTAAAACAGTAAGATCCCATTTTCACTCAGACCGGAGGTATAACATTTTAATACCTTAGTGATGGTGAGGAGAGAGAAAGATGCACACTTGAAAAATCTGCTGATGGTAGTAAAAACTGGTACAATCTGTAAGGAGGGCATTTTGGTAACATCTATCACTCTTTTAAATGCACATATCTTAAAAATAAAATGAAAACAGGGAGGCAAATCATAAGAGACTCTTAGCTGTAGGAAACAAACTGAGGGTACCTGGAGGGGAGAAGGGTTGATGATGGGGTAACTGGGTGATGGGCATTAAGGAGGGCACTTGATGGAGTGAGCACCGGGTGTTATTTACAACTGATGAATCATGAAATTCTACCCCTGAAACTAGAAATAATAATAAAAAAAGGCAAATATCTTCTAAGCCAACAGCTCCACTAGGAATTAATCATACAAATATTTCCACATATACAAAAAGACATCACTATTATACATCTCAGTAATTTACTTAAGCATTGTTCATGTAAAAATAAAACAAACAAAAGCTAATAAAACTGTTATAAACATAAATGAAATATTGTACAGCTTTTACAAACTAAAATTCAGCCGCAGGCTGATCAGAAAGCCTGAGATGTGTTACACAGAAGTTTCAGAGCATACGACTTTTTTTTTTTTGAGTAGATGACTCTTGATCTCAGGGTAATGAATTTGAGTCCCATGTTGGGGGTAGAGATTGCATAAAAAAGTAAAAACTTTAAAAAAAAGTTTCAGAACAGTATATACAGTATGATACCATTTGTATAATTAGAGCATAAGGGAACTGATACTGGATTTGGCCAGTACTCTTTTAACACATGGAGTAAGCCAGACTGTAGGAAGACAGTTGAGAATGGTTAAATAGCGTGAACTACATGGTGAGTACACTAAAGTATAGATTACGGGAAAACTGAAAAGGTTAAAAACTGTGCCCTCAGTATCTGGCTAAGGTGTGTCTCTGTGAGCACCAGGAGTTAATAAACATCTCGGAACAGGAAAATAACGTTAAAACAGAAAAACAGAACAGAGAAGTTGCCACAAAATTTGAAGCCACAGAATTGGACAGATTAGCTACATGTTTGTGCATAAGAGGCACTGAGAACAGTTGGTTCTGTTTTCATCACAAGAAAGAAAATTTTTTGTGACTATGTAGGAGATGTTAACTAGACTTACTGTGATCATTTCACAAAGTGTGCAAATATGGGATCATTCATTATGTTGTACACCTGAAACTAATGTAATATGTCAATTATAGCTTTTTTTTTTTTTTAAGTTTTATTTAGTTAGGTAAGCTCTCCACCCAACATGGGGCCCGAACTAACAACCCTGAGATCGAGAGTCACTAACTCTTCCAACTGAGCCAGCCAGGTGCCCATGTCAATTATATCTTAAACAAACAAACAAACAAAAAGAACAGCTGGTTCTAACCATTTCTAAGGTTTACTGGCTTGAAGAATATGTACAAGAGCCAGACTACTGAAGCAAATTAAAGCAAAAGTTCATTATAGATTTTACTTTAGATTTCATTTAAAGTGCCTTATAGACTTATATAGAAATAAAGCAGTGAATTCTGAAATTAAATATAAATCAGACTTAAATATAGTTAACTTATTTAAGATGACTAAAACTTTGGAAACTTTTAAAGGGCAACATTTAGTATTCTCTCCTCTCATCCTGACATTCATATTTTCCCCCTAATTTTAGAAGTTGTTCTAAATTGCTCAGGTTAAGCATAAACCACTATTTTCTGCCTAGCTGTTATTTTACCTAATAGATAGAAGTGTCAAACTCAGCCATTTGTATAAAATCACAGTATTTTATTTGTAGGAACAGTGATCAGAGACAGGCAACATCAGAGACAAGTAAAACTAAAGTCCATCATCAGGCAAGAACCATAAACTAAGCCAAAATCTTCACCTATGTGTATAGGTACCTATTATTAGTAAATGCTGGAGATGAGTTTGAGTAGCCTTGGTCTTTTCAATAGCATTCATGTAACTGTGAAAGTTGTACAACTCATATATCATTATAAATCTGAAGCAAAGAAAGAGGCTCCTACAAACACATCACCTATTCTCATAGGATCTATATAAGAAACCAATATTAACAATAATTTAAAGCTATGTCAGGGCTATGGCCCAAACTTACATTTAAAAGGCAAAGAATTATAATTATCTGCCTCTTAAAAAGTTAAGCAGGTTGCCAGGAATTCATAAAGTCTGTAAAAACAATTTTATACATTGGGGAACCTGGGTGGCTCAGTTGGTTAAGCATCTGCCTTCAGCTCAGGTCATGATTCCAGGGTCCTGGGATGGAGCCCTGAGTTCCTCTGCCACTGTTCATGTCCTCTCTCTCTCAAATAAATAAAATATTTTAAAACCCCCCCAAACTTAACTTTATTCACTATTCCAAAATATACTGTTTTAACTATTACAACCCAAATACTAGTTAATGTGTCACCACTACTTATTAACATTTTTGGGGGGATACTTGGGTGGCTCAGTAAGTCAAGCATCAGACTAAGCATCTGACTCAGCTCATTGGTTCTGGCTCAGATCAAGACCTCAGGGTCATGAGATCAAGCCCCCTAGTGGGGCTCAGTGCTTAGTGCAGAGTTTTCTTAAAACTTTCCCTCTGCTCCCACTCTCCCTCTAAATAAATAAATAAACAGCACAACGTTAAAAAGTCAGAGAAAAAGAAACAAACCAAAATCTCTACTCTATATCCTACCACTACTAAAATCAATGACATCAGTGGTTCTTTTTTTTTTTTTTTAAGATTTTATTTATTTGAGAGAGAGAGAACTTGACAAGGCGGGTGGGGAGACTCCCCACAGAGCAGGGAGCCCAATGCAGGGCTCAATCCCAGGACCCTGGGATCATGACCTGTGCCGAAGGCAGATGCCTAACCGACTGAGCCACCGAGGCGCCCCAAGGTTTTACTTATTTTAGAGAAAAAGAGAGAGGGCAAGTTCAAGGAGAGGCAGAGGGGAGAGAGAACGACAAGCAGACTCCACACTCAGTGCAGAGAAGCAGGATGCAGGGCTTGGTTCCACAACCACAAGATCATGGTCTAAGCTGAAATCAAGAGACCAATGCTCAACTAACTGAACTACCCAGGTGCCTTGGGAATGAGTCTTTTAAAAAGGTTCCCCAGATGATTAATACACAAGTTCAGAAACTATTACTATAACATGTATTACTGGTTCACACAATCATCCAACAAGTAGCTAAACCAATGCTTCGATGGAAATGTATAGCCATAAAGGTCTACATTAAAAAAGATGAAATACCTCAAATGAATAAACTTCCACCTTAAGAAACTAGAAGAACAAACTAAACACAAAACAAATAGAAGAAAGGAAATAATAAAGATCAGAGTGGAAATAAATGAAATAGAGAATAGAAAAATAGAGAAGATACAAATGAAAAGCATTCAGGTGTGCCTGGGTGGCTCAGGGGTTGAGCCACCACTTGTCTTTGAGCCAGCCACTTGTCTTTGGCTCAGGTCATGATCCCAGGATCCTGGGATCAAGTCCCACATCAGGCTCCCTGCTCAGCGGGGAGCCTGCTTCTCTCTCTCCCACTCCTCCTGCTTGTATTCCCTCGCTTGCCATCTCTTTCTGTTAATATGGGGCATCTGGGTGGCTCAGTCGATTGGGCATCTGCCTTCAGCTGGGGTCATGACCCCAAAGTCTGAGGATGGAGCCACACGCCAGGCTCCCTGCTTGGCGGGAGTCAACTTCTCCCTCTGCCCCTCACCCCGCTTGTGTGCTCTCTCTCAAATAAATAAAATCTTTTTTTTTTTTTTAAAGATTTTATTTATTTATTTGACACAGAGAGAGAGATTACAAGTAGGCAGAGAGACAGGGAGAGGAGGAAGCAGGGTCCCCGCTGAGCAGGGAGTCCGATGTGGGCCTCGATCCCAGGACACTGAGATCATGACCTGAGCCGAAAGCAGAGGCTTTAACCCACTGAGCCACCCAGGCGCCCTCAAATAAATAAAATCTTAAAAAAAAAAAAAAGCATTCAATGCTTCGAAGAAATGAGATTTTAATAAAATTTAAGATTTTTAATATCTTGTTTTACAAAACTTTATAATACTCATACTATTCCTTCTGCAGTCAGAGGAAATTAAAGTCAGTAACCCTACTCTTCTCATTCTGTCAAATCTCAGAGATTCATTCAGTATAAAAGTACACACTCTATAACATTCTATATTACAACAGTGGTTAAGAGCTCAGTCTCTGTCTAGGTTCAAATTCCAGCACTGTCACTTAGCTGTATGACTTGGCCTAGTTAATCCACTTTTCAATTTGCTCATCTATAAACTGGGGATCATACTGTGAGAGTATATCAAAATAGATGGTTTAGAAGTTGAACTAGATAATTTCTTTTCTACTGCTTGGGAAATCATTCAAGGGATAAATATTTTGAAATGAATCAGATGTGTGGTTCTGGAAGGCCATGTTCTTATAATCCTACCTTGTAGGGCCGTTGTAATGATAAAATAAGGTAATACATAGAAAGATGATAGAATTGTACCTAGCACCCAACTGCACAGGAAGTCTAAGTTGTTTTTCTTACATTACCCCTTTTGTATCAGCAAAAAGTTCTAATATTTTAATACTCTCCTTTACCTTTAAGCAATTGTTATTATTGTTACATTTGCTTTCTCAATCTTCTATAGCAGTTCTTTTTGCTGAACCAGTTGAGCGTAAACTACAGACATCATAACCCTTTACCGCTAAGCACTTCGGTGTGCATTCCCTAAGAACATTCTCTTATTTAATCACAGAACAAGGACCAAATACAGGACATTAACACTGATGTACAGTCCATATTCAACTTTAACAGCTGTCCCTTTAAAAGTTTTTAAAAATCCAAATCCAATTAAGAATCAAGCTCTGCCTTGTTGTGTCTTTAATCTCCTTCGATTTAGAATAGTCTTCCTGATGTTGTGCCATTCAAGACACTGACAGTTTTAAACACTGAAGGCCAGATATTTGAGATACATTATACATTTGAGTTTGTCTATTTCCTTCTGACCAGTTGCATGTTCTGCATTTCTGGCAGGAATGTTGAGTCCATCTCAATACATTACATCAGAAAGACAAGATGTCACGTTGTCCTATTACTGGATCACCTGATTAAGGTTAAGTCAGCCAGATTTCTCCAGTGTAAAGTTACCTTTTACCCTCTTTACAGTAAGTCTTTTTTCTTATTCTTGCACTTGCTGTCATAATAAAATTTAGTGCCATTTGGAAATTTATCCATCTAAATTTAAAGCTTAGGGACACCTGGGTGGCTCAGTCAGTTAAGCGGCTGCCTTCAGTCAGGTCATGATCCCAGCGTTCTGGGGTCGAGTCCCACATCGGGGCTCCTTGCTCAGTGGCGAGCCTGCTTCTCTCTCTGCCTCTGCCTGCCACTCTGCCAGCTTGTGCTCTCTCCCTCTCTCTCTGACAAATAAATAAAATCTTTTTTTTTTTAAAGATTTTATTTATTTGACAGAGGGATTACAAGTAGGCAGAGAGGCAGGCAGAGAGAGAGGAGGAAGCAGGCTCCCTGCTGAGCAGAGTCCGATGCGGGACTCGATCCCAGGACCCTGAGATCATGACCTGAGCCAAAGGCAGAGGTTTAACCCACTGAGCCACCCAGGCGCCCAACACACAGATATGTTAAGTACATTTGGTTCACAATCTGATTTAGTAAACAGATTCAGAAGAGGAATGATAGTCTATTTGGCTAAAACGAAGCCATGGATATTTGTACTTGCCTTAGGAGAAATTCAGGGCAATTCTCAAGCTTCTGTGTATCTTGTCTTTTCATTTGCAAGAGGAAAATATATTTTGTGGACCGCATGAAAAAGTAATGGACTAATTACACAAGATACCTGGGATATTCAGAAAATTCGAAAAGAATAAGACTAAAAACTTGAAGAAAACTATTCAGTGTTATTTTTTATGTTATAACGATATACCAGAAACAAAACTCTGAAGGGATGAAATGTTGTGTCTGTAGGCCTGTGCTCTACAACTGCTATTTAGTGGTGAGCACGGCATAACCTACAGATACGCTGAGTCATTATGCCATACACCTGAAGCTAATATAACACACTGCATCAACTATACGCAAATATAAAAAATTTTTAAACCCTTTATATAAAAGAGAAACCAGCCATTTCCCAGAAGGCATTACTAATAACAGAGAGTAAAATCATCAGGAATCCAAACAGATATTATATACTACAGAGCAGAATTTTGAAACCATGGAACAGACCTCTAAAATAAGTGCTCCCTTCACATTTAAGCAGAGGAAACTGTCACACTGGTCTCCAAAAAGCTGGGTCTGACACGCTTACACAGACTGACCTATTAAAGTCAGCAGCTCCCAGATACCCTATATGTAACCTGATTATCACTGATAGCCAAATAGAAAACCAAGCCTCAAAATGTGATCATGTGAATAAAGCTTAACAACAGGTATTAGAAAAATGTTTACTAGGTGTTTCTAGTATTTCTTCAGATAGTGTCACGTATACATTTGAAAAAAGAGACTGGCAACAACATCAAAAGTATACTCAATAGACCATACTCTAACCAATCCTAAGAGAGATGTAAATGGATGCCTCACTCCGGTTCTCATTAAACGGCTGCATTTCTCCAAATATCTACATCTAGAGATAAAGGATAAGCTGAGAAGTGCTTAAGCTATTACCTCGCCCGTCAGTACTTTTGATACTTGTTTTACCCAATCTGGAACAGCATGAATAACTGGAGATATGGTTTATAACCTAGATGAACTCTAAATATGGCTGGGGAGAAGTCATTTAAGCGAAGAATAAGCTTTTAGTCCAGAGAACCTTTGAAATGTAGATTGTCAGTAAGCCAAGGTAGTTTAGTTTCTTTCTTAAAAAAAAAAAAAATAAGGACATGGCCTTCCAGTGATACAATTTCCCATTATTTTAAAAGAAGTATCCTTTCTTTTTTTTTTTTAATTGAAGTATAGTTGACATACAATATGATATTAGTTTCAGGTGTACAGCATGAAAGAAGTATCCTTTATGGCATAATATCCAAAACAATAGAGAAGAAATTATCTAGACTGCTTTAATGCATAAATCAAGTAATTCCATATACTTTTCCTACTTTGACCACATTCTTCATTTGTGAATTGGCAACAAGACTCATTTGTGAGCTCATGAAAGGTTTTCACGTTTAAGGAAACTACAGTAATAATTCTACTGTAAAGAAAAACTCGTTCCTAATAATTTATGAACATTTATATAATCCCATGTAGGCTTCTCAAAGGAAACTGCTTATTAATAGTCTGCGACCTTTTTTGAACTATTTTAAAAGTGCAAAACTATTTTCTGTATCTTCCTAACTTGCCTCATGGTAAGAACTGTCTCAAGAGTTATAAACCGCCCCCATTCCCACACATCCCAAGTGCTGCCACCTACAGAATTGTGTTCACATTAGTCTGAGGTGGAACTGGAACATTGGGGGTTTTTAGGTAATTCTAAAGTGCAGCCCGGGTTGAGAATCACTGCCCTAGAACCACTGTCCTAGACCTACTAACTGTGAAACAGGGTAGGGGAGCTAAGGAATCTGTATGGTGACCAAATCATTTTAGTTTAGCCAAGATAATTATAGGCAATAATATTTTACCTCCTCAAGGATAGTGATTTGGAACTAACTCTTATGAGAGTAACTGGAAATGGGATGCAAAGTCATTGTAGGTAGAACTATAATGAGGAAACCAGCAGAAGAATATTAGTTAAGAAACTATTCAGTAAGTGTATTCTATAGTTCTATATACAGTATCAGGCACATATGGACTACAGGGATCTAAAAAGGATCTCGGGGGGGACCTGGGGCTCAGTCGTTAAGTGTCTGCCTTCGGCTCAGGACATGATCCCAGGTTCCTGGGCTAGAGCTCTGCATCAGGCTCCCTCCTCTGCGGGAAAGCCTGCTTCTCCCTCTCCCACTCCCCCTGCTGGTGCTCCCTCTCTCTCTGTGTCTCTGTCAAATAAATAAATAAAAATCTTTAAATATAAATACATTTAAAAAAAAAAAGGATCTCCTCAAGAGCTATGTGGTGCATGAAATTGGAGGGTGAGGAGGGATTAGAAGTAGAGTAGAAATAAAATAGATCTAAGGGGTGCCTGGCTGGCTCAGTTGGTGGAACATGCAACTCTTGATCCTGGGGTTGTGAGTTTAAGCCTCAAATTGGGAAGAAATTACTTAAAAATTAAAAAATCTTAAAAAAAAGCCCACATACATATGAAGAACATATTAGGTTAAGACTGTATAGTTGGTTCATAAAAAGTATCCTTATAATTAAAAAAATTAGAACAGTAATATACATTCCTTTGTACATATTTCATTTTTAAATATATCCTTTCAGACTCTTATATATGCAACTTCTATTTTTATTAAATATATTAGGAGCATCCCATAACATGGTAACAGACACTATGTACATGAGAAGGGATATAATAATACAATGATTAAGCACACAGCCCTGAAACCAGACAATCTGGTTTTAATCCCAACTCCTGCATTAACCAGCTACCTCACCCTCAGCAAAATGCTACGGATGAGAGTTAGATGAAGCCTTGATACAGATCCAGGGAATTTATACACTTTCCTTAAGACAAACCCCTAAAGGTGAAATTACTAAACCAAAGGCTATGAATGTTAATGCTTCAAAATGGCCTCCAGGGAGGCTACTTCACTATAGACTGAAGACATACATAACTGTAGTAGGTTATTACTTTGGTTACCTGCAATAAATCATGCTTCCTAAATCCTTTCCCCTATTGACTTGGCCATGTAATCGCTTTTGATGAATGGTATATTAGAAAGTATCTGTGAATTGAGGTTTGTCCTCTTGGATCATCTGTTCAGAAAAAGACATTTTCTCTTGGAACCCAGACACTATTCTGTTAGAAGTCCAGCTATCCACATGAAGGAAAACTCAGGACCTGATCAATAGCCCCAGCTGAACTCCCAGTTGGTGCCAGTACCAACTTGCCAGCCAGTCATATGACTGAATCATCTTGGAAATAAACCCACCAGCCCCAGTCAAGGTGCTCAAGCAGAAATCAAGGACAACACAGATAAACTGTTCCTTCTAAGACCTGACCAAATGGCAGAATGGTGATGAAGTTGTATTAAGCCACTAACTTTTGGAGCTGTTACACAGTAACAAATAACTGCTTAGTAACCTGACTTTGGTAGAATTATGCTAAACAAGAAGCACACTGAGAGGACCATATTTCATACATAAAAACGTGGTACGTATAAGTGTATAAGACTTCTTTATTTTTAACCCTTTGCTCTTAACTTTTTTGCTTCCTTAGTAGCTCTTGACTATGTTCTGAGCAGCTGAGGTTCCCAGAAAACCTAAAATAGTTCACTGATTATGGATTATTCAATTACGGAAGTGTTCTTCCATAATTTAAGCAGGTGATAAAATGAACTGAAATTTTTCTACTCTAAACAAAAGCAAGGTCCTAAAATAAGTTGTAATTTAAGACTGAGTTGCTTTCTTTGCACTAACTTGATAAACCTCTAAGAACAGAGTATGAAATAATTTGCCACCTACATTATAAAAGAATGAAACTGAAGTGTTTCTTCAAAGTATGAAATATTACCTGGAACATGAAAACATGAAAAAGGATATTTAATGAGTCTTAATTCTTTAAGACATGAGTAATGCTTGTTAATAAACTCCTTTCTCTTCTTGTGAGAGTGACTAGCTACAGTAAGACCACCAGACAATGATACTATATGCATGCAGGTTTTAAATTTAGAGACTGACAGCAGTGTCATTACAATTTATTCCTTCCATAAAGTCCCACAGAGTGATTATTGTTCTTACAACCCGAAAGTACTCAAATCACTAACACAAAATCCTTTTATTAGAAACAGTAAGTAACTCTCTTAAGAATACTCATAATAAACCACTGGAAAAAGTACAGGTCATGAGTTGTAACTTGTCATCAAAGATTTCAATACATTAATAATTAAGTCAGTGATATTCAAAAAATTTCTTGCCAGCATACTGTCTTTATCTGTTAGGTGTCATCAGTGTTTGTGGTGGGGCTGGAGAGTAGGGTATTCTGGGTTCTGTCCCTCATAATTTAAATTCATTTCTGAGGGCGCCTGGGTGGCTCAGTGGGTTAAAGCCGCTGCCTTTGGCTCAGGTCATGATCCCAGGGTCCTGGGTTCGAGGCCCGCATCGGGCTCTCTGCTCAGCGGGGAGCCTGCTTCCTCCTCTCTCCTCTCTCTCTGCCTGCCTCTCTGCCTACTTGTAATCTCTCTCTCTCTGTGTCAAATGAATAAATAAAAATCTTAAAAAAAAATTCATTTCTGAGTACTCAGTCTAGCCTCTTCTCCCTCCCTTACCCTCCCCTCTGAGTTGTAAAGTTTCTAAGAAAAGGAAATCATTCCAGATCCTTCACCTCTAGCCCCCAAACTATTGGAAGTGTGGTAAATATATTTTAAGTCATGAGACTTATAAATATTAATTATGAATCTCATAAGCCACTGATGTTACTTAGAATGCTAAGAACTAAAAAAAAAATGCTAAGAACTACACAGAATGAAAGTATTAATTGAGAATCTACCACAAACACTGACTAAATACATGGACGTGGTCCTTGATTAGCAGACTTTATACAGACAAGGATTGATAAGGTTAAGGAGAGAAATTAAGGATACTAGAATACCACAGGACACGTTTCTGTAAGACAGTACCCAATTTGAGGAGCACGTTATTGTAATACAGACATGTATGTACAGTCTTTTAGGCTTAGAGGCTTTAAGACTAAAACCTTTTCCGAGGCACCTGGGCGGCTCAGTAGGTTGAGCATTTGACTCTTGGTTTCTGCACAGGTCCTAATCTCAGGGTGCTGGGGTCAAGCCCTGCATCAAGCTCTGTGCTCAGTGGAGAGTCTGCTTCTCTCCCTCTGCCTTTTCTTGGCTCTCACTCTCTCTCTCTCCAAAATAAATAAACAAATCTTAAAAAAAAAAAGTTACTTTCGGGATGCCTGGGTGGCTCAGTCATTAAGTGTCTAGACTTCGGCTCAGGTCATGATCCCAAGGTCCTGGAATCGAGCCAGCTTCTCCTTCTCCCACCCCCCCCCGACTTGTGTTCCCTCTCTTGCTGTGTCCTGTGTCTGTCAAATAAATAAATAAAATCTTTTTTAAAAAAAAAGTTACTTTCCTTCTCTAAATCTGAGTTGTATCATCTTTAAAATGAAGACACTGTCATTTACCTTAATAATTAAAGAGGAAATATTACTTTAAACATATTATCACTTACTGGATATCAAATGTAGGGTAAATATCACACCATATTTAATTTTTTTCAAATTTTTAGATAAATTCTAGTTAGGAAACATACAGTGCAATATTGGTTTCAGGAGCAGAAATCAGTGATTCATCATTTACATACAACACCCAGTGCTCAACATAACAAGTGCCCTCCTTAATACCCATCACCACTTAGCCCATCCCCCACCTACCACCCTCCATCAACCCTCAGTTTGTTCTCTATCTTTAAGAGTCTCTATGGTTTGTTTCCTTCTCGTTCTTTTTTGTCCCCCTTCCCATATGTTCATCTGTTTTGTTTCTTAAATTCTACATGAGTGAAATCACATGGTATTTGTCTTTTTCTGACTAATTCCGCTTAGCAGAATACATTCTACCTCCATCCATGTAATTGCAAATGGCAAGAATCCATTCTTTTTGATGACTAAGTAATATTCCATTATATGTGTATGAGTGCGTATGTATGTGTGTATACCAGTTCTTTATCCATTCATCAGTTGATGGATATTTGGGCTCTTCCATAGTTTGGCTATTGTTGATAATCATATCAGAGAGATCATATGATAATTGTCTTTCTCTGATTGACTTATTTCGCTCAGCATAATACCCTCCAGTTCCATCCATGGTGTTGCAAACGGCAAGATTTCGTTTCTTTTGATAGCTGCATAGTGTTCCATTGTATATATATATACCACATATTCTTTATCCATTCATCTGTTGATGGACATCTAGGTTCTTTCCATAGTTTGGCTATTGTGGACATTGCTGCTATAAACATTCGGGTGCACGTGCCCCTGAGGATCACTACCTTTGTGTCTTTAGGATAAATACCCAGTAGTGCGATTGCTGGGTCATAGGGTAGCTCCATTTTCAACTTTTTGAGGAATCTCCATACTGTTTTCCAGAGTGGCTGCACCAGCTTGCATTCCCACCAACAGTGTAGGAGGGTTCCCCTTTCTCCGCAACCTCGCCAACATCTGTCGTTTCCTGACTTGTTGATTTTAGCCATTCTGACTGGTGTTAGGTGGTATCTCACTGTGGTTTTGATTTGTATTTCTCTGATGCCGAGTGATGTTGAGCACTTTCTCATGTGTCTGTTGGCCATCAAAATTCATGTTCTTAAGGCATACTATGGTTACAGTACCTGACCCAAAGTAGATGTTAAATAAAGCTTTAAAAACCCCACTAAGCAGTTAATATCTAAACAACTACTATGAGCAAGAAGTTAAGTAATATTTGATCAAGAGGCCTTTAAAAACATTTAAACATTGCACAAAAAGTGCTTTTGAGCACACATAAATTAACATTAGAAGCATAATAATATTAGTAAGACCTCTTCAAAATATAAAACCTCAAAAAAAAGAATACAAAACGGTAAGGTAGGAGCTGCTGGAATGGTGAAGAGCTAAGTAAAACTTCTCCAACCCCCTCCCTCAAATCAATGATAAAACTAGACAAACATGTCAAAACCAACTATATCAGGATTCTAAAAATTGGCTGAAGACATGTAACAAATCGAAAAGCATTTACTCAAGAAAAAGTAGTGAACCTCGGGTACAAGTGGAAGTCTGTGGTGTTCTAAGCATTACCCACCAGCTCCATCAATGGTAGTTTTACCAGTGTGGGGTAAAACCAGCACCATCACTGCTAAAGGGGGATAAGGGGATAAATGATTAAGAGAAAAATGCAGAAAAATTCCATATACAAGGGGTACTGTTGAGAACAATAGTGATCTTGGTGGCAAACAATGGAGAAGGCCAATATCGCAGCAGCCAATGGTTCCATGATTGACTAGGGCAAGAAACAAGTGAGTACTCTTGACGAAAATTCAGCAGAGATGTCTTGAGAATGGCACAACCATGATAGGCCTTAATAAGTTATCCCTGGTGATCTGAAAGGCTGTGTGCTTGCACAAAGCTGCATGCAGGCTTAGGAAAGACTGGCAAGGACCCAGTCATTTATGTATCCCTGGCTGTAAGATCTTTCACAGATACAGAAGAGTCATGAATGTGAGAAGACTTGGCACAAAGTAGAAGGTGGAATCTGTAAATTGCCTTTGCTTTGAATTCATTTCCCAACCTACATACAAATTCATTGTCAAAGTGCAGAAGCTTTAATGGCTCAAGACGCTTACACAAAATCTCTAAGTTACTGGCTAACCAGTAAACTATGTTAATCCAAGGGTGACCCCTAGGAAACCAGGCCTAAAAAACAAACAAGAATTGGGGGGAAAAAATCAGAGGATATTGGCAACAGCACACTACAGACTTTGTGCTGGTGGGTCCTTAAAAAAATATATAGAAATAGATCCCCACCCATGTGGGAGAGGCGAGAGGTAATATAATTCACGAGTCTCTAAAATATATTATCTAAGGGGTGCCTGGGTGGTTCAGTTGGTTAAGTGTCTGACTTCCGCTTGGGTCATGATCTTAGGGTCCAAGGATTGAGCCCCGCCTTGGGCTCTGTGCTCAGAGGGGAGTCTGCTTCTTCCTCTCCCTCTGCCCCTCCCCCCATTTGTGCTTGCTCACACTCGCAAATATTTAAAAATAAATAAAAATATATTGTCTAAAATGTTCAAACAAAATAAAAGGTTCAGCTTAAAAAAGTATTATGAAACATGCAAAGAAAAAGGAACGTATATTCTATATACAGGGGAAAAAACTGTTTTCAACAGAATCTCTCTCTGAAGAGGTTCAGCTGTTGGACTTACTGACAAGGATTTCAAAGCAGCTATCGTAAAAAATATGTTCAAGTAACTAAAAGAAACACTGCTTAAAGGATTCAAGGAAAATCTGATGACAACGATGCAAGGAATAGAGCACCTCAACAAAAAGAGATCACAAAGAAGACCCAAGCTGTAATTCTGGAGTTGAAGAGTGTAATAACTGGGGCACCTGGCTGGTTCAGTCAGAAGAGCCTGCAACTCCTGGTCTCAGGGTTGTGAGTTCAAGCCCCAGGTTGGATGTGGAGATTACTTAAAAATAAAATCTTAAGGGGCGCCTGGGTGGCTCAATGGGTTAAGCCTCTGCCTTTGGCTCAGGTCATGATCTCAAGGTCCTGGGATCAAGCCCCGCATTGGGCTCTCTTCTTGGCGGGGAGCCTGCTTCCCCCTCTCTCTGCCTGCCTCTCTGCCTACTTGTGATCTCTCTCCCTCTCTCTGTCCAATAAATAAATAAAATCTTTAAAAAAATTGTAAAAAATAAAATCTTAAAAAGAGAAAAGTGCAATAACTGAAATGAAAAATTCATGGGAGGAGCTCAACAAATTTGAGCTGGTGGATGTGAGAAGTCAGCAAATGAATAGAAACTGTTCGTTCTGAAGAACAAAAAGAAAATAGAACAAACACAGCCTTAGAAACGTGTGAGACTCCGTCATAGGTGCCAACACACAAATAATGGGAGTTTCATGATAAGAGGAAAAAAACAATAAATAACGGCTGAAGACTTCCCAAATTTGACTAAAATCTTTGTACTACATATCCAAGAATGTCCATGAATTCCAAGTAGCAGAAACATTAATAAGAGATCCATACCTATACACATCATGGTCAAACTATTAAAAGCCAAAGACAACCAGAAAATCTTAAAAACGGCAAGAGAAAAATGACTCATCACATACAGGGAGACACACAATAAGATTAACAGCTGACTTCTCCCCTTAAACAACAGAGACTAGGGAGCACTGGAATATTCAGAAGGCTGAAAGAAAATACAACAAAGTCTATATTCAGTGACAGACAGAAATCTGGCATGCACTCGCCCTAATTCCCACCCCTAGTGTACACACCTCCCACATGAGTGTGGGTGAGGGCTACGAATATGATGGATGTCACTTTCATGATTAAGTTACATGCAAGGCAAAGATGAAAGACCTTTGCAGATAAAGTCCCTAATCAATCTCTGAGTTCATCAAAAGAGATTTTTTTGAGTTGAGTTGACTTAATCAGGTGAGTCCCTTAAAAAGAGGACTTCAGTTCCCCTGAAATCAATTTTTTTCCCCACTGGCCTTGAAGCGGAAGGCCACTATAAATTTTATAGCTATAAGAAAATGAATTCTCCCAACAACCATGTAAGCATGGAAAGAATCCCAGGCCTCGCATGAGACCATAACCCAGATCAAACCGTGACTGTAGATCTTAAGACGTGAGCAAAGGGCTAAGCTAAGGCCAGGTTTCTGACTTACAGAAACTGGTGAGGTTGTACTTTAAGGTGCTACATTTATGATAATTTTTAATACAGTAATAGAAAACTAAAATATCCAGCAAAATTATCCTTCAAAAATAAAGAGAAGGGGTACCTGGGTCGCTCAGTCAGTTAAGCATCCAACTTCTGATCTCAGCTCAGGTCTTAATTTCGGGGTTGTGAGTTCAAGCCCCACACTGGGCTCCAGACTGGGCATGGAGCCTACTTAATATATACATACATATATATGAAACAAGCCATTCCCAGAGGAACAAAGACTGCAAGAATTTACAGTAAGATCTAACTTACAAGAAATGCCAAAGAAAGCCCTTCAGGGGCACCTGGATGGCTCAGCTGATTAAACATCTTCCTTCTGCTCAGATCACAATCCCAGAGTGCTAGGATCAAGCCGCAGGTCAGGCTCCCTGCTCAGCGGGGAGCCTGTTTCTCCCTCTTCTTCCTGCTTGTGCTCTATCTCTGTCTTTCTCTCTCAAATACATAAAAATTTTTAAGAAGAAGGAAGGAAGAAGAAGGAAGGAAGTCCAGCTGGCCTGCCTTCAGGCTCAAAAGAAATGACAACAGATGGTTACTGGGATCCACATAAAGAAATTATACAGGTAAATGTACAAATGTGTTTTTCTCTTCTTTTAGATGATTAAAAAGACAACAGCATAAAACAATTATAAACCTCTACTGTTACCCCTGTACTGTGTAAAGACATAATACACATGACAATATAAAACAAAGGAGGGGGAAGGAACTGGATGTACTTGGAGCAAAGTTTCTATACTTTACTTGAATTAAGTGAGCATTAAAGTGAATTACACTGTGAATTATGCTGTGAGTGATTATAATTCCTAGATCAAACACTAATAATTGTAAGAAGAATATTAAAAGTTCTTAAGAATTAAAATGGTATACTAAAATTTAATGAAAAAAGCAAAGGAGGAATAGAAAAACAGAAACAAGTTATAATAAATAAATATTAAGAAGTACACTTGTGGGGTACCTGGGTGGCTCAGTTGGTTAAGCATCTGACTCTTGATTTTGGCTCAGGTGATGATCTCAGGGTTGTAAGATCTGGCCCTGCTGGGCACGGAACCTGAGATTCTCTCTTTCCCTCACCCTTTGCCCCTCCTGACCAGCTCACGCTCTCTCTCTCTCTCAAAAAAATAAAAAAAATAAAAATAAAAATAAAGAGGGGGGACTTTGGCAGCACAGTCAGAAGTCCGACTCTTGGTTTTGGCTCAGGTCATGATCTCAGCATTCTGAGGTCAAGCCCTGTGTCAGGCTCTGCGCTTAGCACAGAGTTGGCTTGAGATTCTCTCTCCCTCTCCCTATGTCCATTCTGCTTGTGTGCACTCTCTCTCTAAAATAAGTAGTAAAATAAGTAAATATTAAAAATAAATAAATGAAATAAAATAAAAAAGAAGTGCACTTGTGATGAGCATTGGATGATATATGGAATTGCTGAATCACAATACTGTACTCCTGAAACTAATGTAACGCTGTACCTTAATGAACTAGAATTAAAAACTTTAAAAAAAAAGTATCAAATGGCAGAAATAAACCTAATACACCAATAATTTCATTAAACACAAAACTATTAAACACTTTGATCAAAAGACAGAGATTGTCAGTCTGGATTTTAAAAAAAGATACTGTTACATTCTGTCCATAAGAGAAAACAAAAACAGGTTAAAAGTGAAAAGATGGAAAATGATCTAGCCTACAAGTAACCACAAAAAAGCTTGAGTGACTATATTAGTAACAAATAAAATAGGCTCTAAAAAAATTTTTTTTAAAGATTTTCTTTTTAAAGAGCAAGAGAGGGCATATGGGAATAGGGGGAGGAGTGGGAGTGGGGGGGAAAGGGAACGGAAGAGAGAATCCCAAGCAGACTCTGTGCTGAGCATAGAGCTAGATCCCATGATCTGGAGATCATGACCTGAGCTGAAACCAAGAGTCAGTCACTTAACCAACTGAGTCACCCCAGCACCTCTAAAACAGACTTTAAGCCAAGATAAATGGCAAGGACCAAGATTCTTGTTTAAAGGTCATGAAGAACTGCTTTCCTCCCCTGCTTTGGAAACTTGAAAGAAAAGATTATATTAACTTAAACAACTGCTCCTCCTCTATTATTTGGTTCCATGTTTTTTATGTGATAAAACATACGTAATATAAAATTTACCATTTTATGTTACAGAGTATACATTTTAAAGTGTACAGAATTCTGAAGCGTTAAGTACATTCACACTGTTGTACAACCATCACTACCATCCACTGTCATGTTTGAATAATATACTCTTAAAATAATATAAGAGATCTATAGTTTTGACTTTTCCTTAAGTACATTTCAATGATAAATCAGAGAGCTTGGGGAAAAAAATGCAGTTCTGGTAATGTATGTCAGAAAGCCATTCCTTTACTAAAATCAGTACTTTCTTTTCTCTTTTGTTTAAAGTAAATTCTACACTGTTAGCCCAGGGGTAACAGTGAACAGACTGTTGAGTGACCAATGACTAGAAACAACAGTGAGATGGGGCAAAAAGGTTATAGAACCTTAAGAGAAAAAGCCCTATATACAATGGTCCCTTTATATATGACACATCCTGTATATTCAAGCCCAATTATCACTTGTAATGAACTAAAGACAAGTCAAACAAGTCAACTTTAATTCCAAGGAAACTAGACAAATAGATGTCTGGTATTTTGAATCTAACACTTCAATTTAAATAGCCTCAAATGGCTAATGGCTACTATATTAGAACAGTTTTAGACAAAGGCAGATCAAAAGTTCTAGAGAAAAGCAAATCAAAGAACATATTCCTTCTAAATAATCCACTGAACAGTATTCATAACAGCCTACTCCAACCTATAAATCCTTTAATTTTATGAATGTTTTACCAGATTTTATAGTTAGAATCCTTCTGCAATGCTTCCTTAGCTTTGACATTCTTGAACTTTCTTCATACAGAAATTTTGGGTACCTTATGTATTTGATACATACAGTTTATATACCTCATAGCCTTTTAGGTTGGATTTTTAAAATCTGTCACAAATGGACCTGGTATTTTATTTTATTTTTTAAAAAGATTTTATTTATTTATTTGACACAGAGAGATCAGATCACAAGTAGGCTGAGAGGCAGGCAGAGAGAGAGAGAGAGGAGGAAGCAGGCTCCCTGCCGAGCAGAGAGCCCGATGCAGGCCCCGATCCCAGGACCCTGAGATCATGACCTGAGCCGAAGGCAGAGGCTTTAACCCACTGAGCCACCCAGGTGCCCTGGATCTGGTATTTTAAAAGAACAACCTGTTCCTGCTCATTATAAATAAATGCCTGAAGCTAACATACAGGTTTCTTTCCAAAACAGAAACCAAGAAAAAAAAATGTAACATCAGAAGAAATTGTGCAGTTATACATTTATTGCCTGAAATACTTAAATATATTTTAGACTTTGAGACCTAGAATCACAAGATGCAGAACCCAAAGTACTTTTCCCCTAATGTGTGAAATGAATGGAAGATACTATTGCTTCCAAGAACTTGCCTGGAATTATGGAAGGTCAGAGGCCTAATAACAAGAATTACATCTTTTCTAAGTTAAATTTTAACCAAGAGCCAATAATCCACAGTATTCATCATATAGTACTCATAATTTTACACCTGTCTAGTCTCAGAAGTTGGCCTCCCTCATATAAGACCACCAGATCGCAAAAGCAAGGATAAACAACTATATCAAAGATTATGTGGTTCTTTCTCTTATATACCCAGTTTTTAAAAAAGATTTTATTTATTTTAGAGAAAGAGAGAGCAACCAAGAGCACAAGAGCATGGGGGAGGAGACGCAGGCTCCCCACTGAGCAGGGAGCCTTACACGGGGCTTGATCCCAGGACCCCGACCTGAGCCAGTCGCAGACACTTAACCAGCCGAGCTACACAGGTGCCCCAGTTTTGACAGTCTTAAATATGAATGAGTTTTGATTTCTTCCTGACGATTAATTTTGATAAGATGAGAAAGGAGAAGATTGTGAAGACATGGCATATCTGATAGGGGTATACCATGGGATTGGGGTTGGATTAGAGGTGTTGAAAAATACATGATTGATCTTTTTTTTTTTTCTTCAATGGCTGTTTAAAACTATGGAGGCAGTTTTACTTAGGACCGGCATTTTAGTTGATGGTATTGAATGACGGAATATATCATTTGAACCACCAAAATAAGTGACATCATTGCCTCTTACCAGAATATCATAGAAGACTTGAAATAATTTTTATAAAATTATTTTGTGTCTAGCAATATTGGAATGGGCACTTCCTAATTCTTTGCTCTCTAGAGTTTTATTTTATCACTGATATAATGTCTCTGTTTGCTTGGAAACACTGAGATCATCACTGAGGAGGGAGCCTGATGCGGGGCTCTATCCCAGGAGCCTGGGATCATGACCTGAGCTGAAGGCAGATGCTCAACCATCTGAGCCACTCAGGCGCCCTGGAAATGATTTTCAGTACAAGGGTATGGTCATTCTTATGACTTTCCTATTGCTGCTGTAAAAAATTATCACAAACTTAGTAGCTTAAAACACAAATTTATTGCCTTAAGTTTTGGAAGTCTTCCAATAAAACTACAAAAACAGGAAGTCCACAGCTTGCTCACTCCTGCTCTAGATCTATTAGTGTCTTTCTTTTTTTTTTTAATCTATTAGTGTCTTTTTTTTTTTTAATTTACTTGACCGAGAGACAGAGAGAGAGAGAGAGAGAGAGATCACTAGTAGGCAGAGAGGCAGGCAGAGAGAAGAGGAAGCAGGCTCCCCTGATGAGCAGGGAGCCGGATGTGGGCCTCAATCCCAGGACCCTGGGATCATGACCTGAGCCGAAGGCAGAGGCTTTAACCCACTGAGCCACCCAGGCGCCCTCTATTAGTGTCTTAATAATGTTCTCAGTGGGGTGTCTTGGTAGCTCAGTAGGTTGGGCTTCTGACTCTTGATTTCAGCTCAGGTCATGATCTTCCGGCAGTGAGATCAAGCCCCGTGTCTGGCTCCACACTCACTAGGGAGTTGGCTTCAAGTCTCTTTCTTTCTCTCTCTCCCTCTGCCCCTTCCCCCCCTCACTGCTCTCTCCCTCTCTCTAAATAAATAAATCTTTAAAAAATGTTTTCAGGGCACCTGGGTGGCTCAGTGGGTTAAAGCCTCTGCTTTCGGCTCAGG
>LNAC01000039.1:3198621-3266994 GCA_002007465.1 Ailurus styani
AAAAAAAAAATGTTTTCAGTTACACAATATGGGAGGCATCTCTGGCTGTAAATTTATTTATTTAGATTTTATTTATTTATTTATTTGATAGAGAGAGCGAGCGAGCACGGGAGCATGGACACTCACACAAGAGAGAGCTTAAGGGAGAGAGGGAGAAAATCTCCAGCAGACTCTGCACTGAACACACAGCCAGACACAGAGCTCCATCCCACAACCCTGAGATCATGACCTGAGCTGAAACCAAGGGTGGGAGGCTCAATGAACCGAGCTACCCAGGCACTCCTCGGTGTAAATTTAAATAAAGGCCTGACAATACATAATATATGCCTGGCCAACAAGACTTTCATCTACTTCTGTTTCCACTTCAAGATAATGAATAACGTCAATGCAAAAGAGGAGTGAGATGCAAAGAAATGGACGTAAGGAGGGGAGCTTTGAGACTCCTTTCTTCCTCTGTATGGACTAGAATTCCAAAATTTACTATGGAACAGAGAAACACCTCACAAGGCAGGAGTGGGGAAAAAAAAGAAAGCAAACAATCTATAGGTAGCAGGTGTGCAAATAATTTAAGGAAATCCAAGCAAACAGAGACATTATATCAGTGATAAAATAAAACTCTAGAGAGCAAAGAATTAGGAAGTGCCCATTCCAATATTGCTAGACACAAAATAATTTTATAAAAATTATTTCAAGTCTTCTATGATATTCTGGTAAGAGGCAATGATGTCACTTATTTTGGTGGTTCAAATGATATATTCCGTCATTCAATACCATCAACTAAAATGCCGGTCCTAAGTAAAACTGCCTCCATAGTTTTAAACAGCCATTGAAGAAAAAAAAAAAAGATCAATCATGTATTTTTCAACACCTCTAATCCAACCCCAATCCCATGGTATACCCCTATCAGATATGCCATGTCTTCACAATCTTCTCCTTTCTCATCTTATCAAAATTAATCGTCAGGAAGAAATCAAAACTCATTCATATTTAAGACTGTCAAAACTGGGGCACCTGTGTAGCTCGGCTGGTTAAGTGTCTGCGACTGGCTCAGGTCGGGGTCCTGGGATCAAGCCCCGTGTAAGGCTCCCTGCTCAGTGGGGAGTCTGCTTCTCCCTCTCCCACTGCCCCTTCCCCCCCACTCATGCTTGCTCTCTAAAAAATAAAAAAACCTTAAAAAAAAAAAAAGATTGTCAGAACTAATGAGAACTCAATTTTATTTCTTACCCACCAAATGACCTTCCTCTAAACTTTGAAATATCAGGCATCAGCAAGAAAGTAGAGAATTAAGANTCTTACCCACCAAATGACCTTCCTCTAAACTTTGAAATATCAGGCATCAGCAAGAAAGTAGAAAATTAAGAGAGAGAGCGCCTGGGTGGCTCAGTGGGTTAAAGCCTCTGCCTTCAGCTCAGGTCATGATCTCAGGGTCCTAGGATCGAGGCCCGCATCGGGCTCTCTGCTCGGCAGGGAGCCTGCTTCCTCCTCTCTCTCTGCCTACTTGTAATCTCTCTCTGTCAAATAAATAAATAAAATCTTAAAAAAAAAAAAAGAATTAAGAGAGATGATCTGAATGTTGCTAAAGCCACACCCTGGAATGGCTGATCTCAATTACTTCTTTAGTGTTGTGGTAAAGCAAAGAACAGTGTCTGTTCTTCCTTTCTTCACATGGCTGAAAATGTGACAAATTTCCCAGCTTCCTTTTGAGGAAAAGGGCAACGGGACAGGAATATGTTTTCCCCTTGGCTAGAAGACGGAAGTGATGCTGGGAGCTGATAGGCAAGCCAGGGTAACAGCCCAAGATTGCCTCTGAAACCTCTCACATGAAAAAATAAACTCTGTATTGTTGAAGACTCTGTGAGAACAGCCCAAACTGTATCCTAATTGATACCACCTTTCTTGAAAGTTACATCGAATGTCACATTTTACTACCATGTCAAAATTCCTGGGTTCTAAATATTTCCTTAAGGATGTAAAACTCTGGTTGAATGCATTCAGTGATTAACTAAGAAATCAGTAAATAGCTGTACCAAGATTATAGTATTGCTTTCCTTGGACACCATCTTTCTTATCTGATGTTCAAAAAATTGCTGGCTCTGCTTACATGAAAGCAGCACAATATGGTAAAACATTGAAGCACCTAAAAACAACAGTTCAACCTTTTTTTTTTCTTTTTTGGTAAAAGCATGATTATGATGGTGAAGAATTTCTATTGCAAAGAATCACCAAGACTGCTAAAAGTTAAACACTTTAGACTTTTCCACTTTAAAGGTACAGTGTGGCGATATTAACAAAATGTAAGAATTTCTTCTTGGGGCTTTCTGGGAGGCTCAGTTAAGCATCCAAATCTAGATTTCAGCTTAGGTCAAGATCTCAGGGTTGTGAGATGAGCCCCACATTGGGCTCTGCCCTGGGTATGAAGCCAGCTTAAGAATCTCTCTCTCCCAGGACACCTGGGTGGCTCAGACGGTTAAGCATCTGCCTTCAGCTTGGATCATGGTCCTACAATCCTGGGATCAAGTCCCACATCAAGCTCCTTGCTCCGCAAGGACCCTGTCTCTCCCCCTACTTGTGCTCTCTGACAAATCAATACACAAAATCTTATATAAAAAAAAAAAAAGATTCTCTCTCTGCCTCCCCACCCTGGCTCATGTGCACACTCAAAAAAAAATTTTTTTTCTTTCTAGATGGATATATATATTTTCTTAACTCTTGGCTTACCTCCATGATTCTTACATGGGGACACAGTACAAGTGGCAAAAAGATCTGTCTTGGCTGAATACAGCCAATGCCTCCCCTTCTGAAAAAGCTAAGCTATATAAGTTGTTATGCTTTCAGCTAGTATCTAAATTGCCTCCCCTCCAAAAACAGTTTTCTATCTTTGGCAAATGTCATTGGTTTTCTTCTCTGCTCTCAGATCTCCATCAGGATCTGCTTTTTTGTTCTGGTTGGTTGATTTGTTTCTATTTATTTACTTAGAATTTGCCTTTTTAAATCCCACCTAGGGGCACCTGGGTGGCTCAGTCGTTAAACATTTGCCTTCAGCTCTGGTCACGATCCCAGGATCCTGGGATCCAGCCCCGCATCTTGCTCCCTGCTCCGCAGGAGAGCCTGCTTCTCTCTCCCACTCCTCCTGCTGGTGTTCCCTCTCTCGCTGTGTCTCTCTCTATCAAATAAATAAATAAAATCTTAAAAATAAATAAATAAATAAATAAAATCCCATCTAAACTACCAACCACTGTGGTTCCATATATTTTTTTCATGCTTCTCAGAGACAGAGAGCATGGTGCAACGAGGAATGAGCCTTCCTCTGTATCAGTAAAGTGCTCTTGCTAGGGTGTTTTGTTTTGTTTTGTTTTAAGATTTTATTTATTTGACAGAGAAAGAGGGTAGGAGGGAGAGAGCATGAGCCAAGGGCAGCGGCAGGCAGAGGGAGAAGCAGACTCCTCACTGAGCAGGGAGTGCGATGTAGGCTCCATCCCAGGAACCCTGGGATCATGACCTGAGCTGAAGGCAGAAGCTTAACCCACTGAGCCACCCAGGCACCCCAGGAAATGACAGTTTAAAAAGCACACTAGGGGTGCCTGGGTGGCTTAGTTGTTATGCGTCCGCCTTCGGCTCAGGTCATGATCCCAGGGTCCTGGGATGGAGCCCTGCATCGGGCTCCCTGCTCAGTGGGAAGCCTGCTTCTCCGTCTCCTATTCCCCGGCTTGTGTTCCTTCTCTCACTGTGTCTTTGTCAAATAAATAAATAAAATCTTAAAAAATAGAAATGATAATAAAAATAAAAATAAAAAGCACTCTAGCTGGGCTCCCTGCTCAGCAAGGAGTCTGCTTCTCCCTCTGCCTCTCCCCCTGGCTCATGCTCTCTCCCTTACTCACTCTCCCAAAATAAAATAAATAAAATCTTAAATAAATAAACTACCATTTCCCAAATCCCACCTCTACCCAATGAAATAAGAATCAAAGGCTCCCCAGGAGAATGAATGTTCAATACAGGCTCTGAAAATCAGGAAATGTAGATTCAAATCCCAGTTTTGCCACTTAATACCTATGACTTTGGGTAAGTTACTTAACCTTCCTCAATTTCATTTATTCGTAACGTCCACTATGTGCCCAGTGTAGTGCCAAGTGTTGAATAAGGGAGATTATGACAGTCCCTTCCTCTAGGAGCTTATAGTGGAAGATACAGGAACTAAAGGAAGCCACAAACAAGCAAATAAATTTAATCCTTATAGGGCTACAAGGCTACACAGGAAGGAAATCCAGTCTAAATTCCAAGGATCAGCAAAATCTTTAAAAAGATGATAGCAAGGGGGCTATCCCCACCCCACTGGGTGACTCAGCCAGTTAGCCCTCTGCCTACAATACAGGCCATGATCTCGGGGTCCTGGGATTAAGCACCTTGTACCACTCCCTGCTCAGCCAGGAGTCTGCTTCTCCCTCTGCTCCTCTCCACACTCGTTCTCTCTCTCTCTCTCAAATAAATAAAATCTTAAAAAAAAAAAAAAAGGACGATAGTAAAGCTAAGTCCTGCAGTACAAGTAACATTAGCCAGACGAGGCCATTAAAGGAAGACAAATTTTTTTTTTTAAGCTTTTATTTTTGGGGGACACCTGGATGACTCCGTCTGCTACGCATCTACCTTTTGCTCAGGTCATGATCCCAGGGTCCTGGGATGAAGTCCCACATCGGGCTCCTTGCTCAGTGGGGAGCCTGCTTCTTTCTCCCTCTGCCTGCCGCACTCCCTGCTTGTGCTCCCTCGCTCTCTCTGACAAATAAAAATCTTTAAAGATAAATAAATAATTTTATTTTTTAAAGTAACCTGTACACCCAATGTGGGGCTCAAACTCACAACCCCAAGATCAAGAGTCACATGCTTCACCAACCAAGCAAGCCAGGCACCCCAGGAAGACTGTTTTTTTTGTTTTGTTTTTTAAAGATTTTATTTATTTGACACAGAGAGAGAGATTACAAGTAGGCAGAGAGGCAGGCAGAGAGACAGGGAGAGGAGGAAGCAGGCTCCCTGCTGAGCAGAGAGCCCGATGCGGGCCTCGATCCCAGGACGCTGAGATCATGACCTGAGCCGAAAGCAGAGGCTTTAACCCACTGAGCCACCCAGGCACCCAGGAAGACTGCTTTTAATGGCGGAGGAAGTATGTAGACACAAGAGGCCTGGATAAAAGAGAATTCAGCTTATTCAGGAGGTACAAGTAGTTCAATAGGACTAGAACATCAAGTAAGAATGAGGAAGGGACAAGAGATAAGGATCAGATCAACAGGAACCCCAGATTTTACATCAGCAAAACAGGAATATTACCTGTTCTCTTTAGTTACCTCAGAGATTGTATTATATATATAGCAGTGCTCGCTTCAGCAGCACATACACTAAAATTGGAATGATACAGAGATTAGCATGGCCCCTGCGCAAGGATGACATGCAAATTCATGAAGTGTTCCATATCTTATGTGTGTGTGTATATATATAGCCCAGTGCCTTAAATAGTAGAAGTACTGAAGTGATAAATCCCCTCTTCAGCTTCAAAACACACAGAAAAAAAAAGCTTGCCTTTTAAAACATTGCTGGCCAACCAGTCAACAACAAATTCTCTTCACATCATCTCATCAGAGCATAGAATTTAACAGCAAGCTCTTTGCAGCTGTTCATCTCTCCTGGGTGCATCTTACCCACTGTGCGTTACTGAAGAGTCAACTCAGGTCTCAAGAGTACCAACTCTGGGATTTCCTTCAAATGTTCAGACACCTGAGGGTGCCCCAAAACTAGGCTGCAGACAACAAAGGTTTTAATGTCCTGTTTTAAATTAAATGAACTGCAGCTGTGAAGGAATTCTGAACCAGGACCAGACTACTTCAAATCTAACCCTGGCTCTGACACTAGTCAGATAATTTACTTTGGGTGAGAGACAACCATCTGTGTCTTGGTTCCCTAAAGTACTAAAATGAACAATACAGAACAGTCCCTAATAACCCAATATAACTGGACTAAATTTTAACTGTCACTGCTTCCCTCTCCCATCTTAAGGCATAGATTAGGTAAGAACCTTCAAAGCTAGTAACATGCCCATCCTTCATGGAGATCCCAGAAGTCAGCTGTAGCTACCAGCAAAGATGTGTATCAGACATCTCATGGCCAGCCGATAAAGCTACATAGATTCTGCAGATGTCCTTTGGCACTAAAATACCTTGATTCTTTAAAATATCATTAAATATGTAAATGTATATTTAAAAATATACATATTTAATAATATGTTCTTATAAATCCTGATAGCAAGTCTGAGAATTTCTTAGTTTCCAATCTGGATATTAATAATTTTCGATTTAAAATAAGAGGACTCACCCAGAGTAAAATCACCAATACAGGTTTAGAATGGAAAACTGTTAAAATGCTACTTTTACTAACCATCCTTCTTGTCAAAATGTTTATTAGGCACCGGGGGGGACGCAGTCAGTTAAGCATCCACTCTTGGTTTTGGCTGCGGTCCTGATTTTAGGCTCTGGGCTCAGCGTAGAGTCTACCTGATATTCTCTTCTCCCTCTGCTCCCCAACCCCCCCCCTCTCTAAAATAAATAAATAAAATATTTAAAAAAATGTTTATTGGGATGCCTGGGTAGCTCACTCTGCTAAGTGTCTACCTTTCACTCTGGTCATGATCCCAGGGTCCTGGGATCGAGTACCACATAGGGCTCTCTGCTCAACAGGGAAATCTGCTTCTCCCTCTCCTTTCTCCCTCTGCCCCTCCACCTGTTCATGCTCTCTCTCTCTCAAATAAGTAAAATCTTAAAAAAAAAGTTTATCAAACTTTAGTATTCAGCTTTGTTTTAATAAGCCTCAATTTTAAAAGGCTACTTCTGTAACTATGTGAGGAGCTGAAGGTTAGCTAATCTTATTGTGGTAATCATTTCAAAATATATGCACATAAAAAATAATTATACTGTACACCTTTAATACACTGCATATCAACCATATCTCAAAACTGGAAGAATAGTAGTATAATCACAGGAAATGTGCTACCTTAAAATATGAAGTATTCTATTAAATATTTTTGGGCTTTTTTTTTTTTTAATATTTTTGGGCTTAGTATGAAATTTACCACCGTCCAAATGACATCACAACTAGCTACATGGAATCACACAAAATAATAAAAACTTAAACAAAAAAGCTCCGTGGTTAAATACCAAACAAGATGGCTTCTTCTATACTATATCTGCCTCAACAAAAGTACACTTCCATGCCAAGAAAATCTAACAATTTTAGTAACTCAACTGCACAGTAACACAGAAAATGTAGTTAGTTGGTCACTGCCTTTTAAATTAGAACATACCTGCTTTTAGAAAGAGGTAACTTTTGAAAGCTTAGTATATGTACCAGTCAATGCTAAAGAGACTTACATACATTATCTCATTTAGTCCTATGAGTAGATGCAATTGCTAGCATACCTATTTTACAGAGGGAAAGTGGAGCTTAGATTGTGTACCTTACTCTGCTTATAAATAATACATCTATTCATTGAACTCAGAGCTCAAGAAAGATCCTTAACTTCACTCTCTGAAACAATTGTCTCTAGTTACAGTAGATCTTAACTTACTTAAAATCCCCAGAAAATTAAGGTTACATTATATTACAAACTTCAAAAACAGTGACTGAATTTCTCCTTTAAACTTCTCTTTAATATGCCAAAATAATTCTAAACCCTGAGCTTTCCTAAACCTTTCATCATTTATGGTGCTCTCTGCTGTACCTACCCATTAGAACAATTTTTAAAAACATTAACACTGTACCAATTATTTTCAAAAGCCCAGAGATACTAATCAAGTGATCCTAATAGTCTTAAACACTGCCCTCAAACCAAAAGATAAATGGCGATTGGGAAACTTGCATTCTAAAGTACCACTATCTAGATAAAATTACTCTGTGAATTAGAGTAATTTCAATCAGATTCTATAAAATTGAACACTTTTCTCAAGACCAGAATTAGCAAGAAACTATAAGATAGTTTAAGGGTCCAAACTCCACATGGCAATTCAGTAGCAAAAGGCAGGCAACAGGGGCTAGGGAGAGAAGCAACAGTTTAGAAAGTAGTAATAAATAAAATTACAAAATGACTTACCTGTTCATCTTGCTGGCCATTTTACCTTAACACAAGATTGTAATTACTCTCAGAAACCATAGGCTACTTAAATAAGACCTATTTTCTTACTATATGGTGTTCTGAGTTTTAAGTTAACACATCACATATTAAGAAAAACTCCAATGTCATTTCACAACCATCAGAAACTCAATTACACTTTTTTTAGGATACCTGCATTTATGACTAATAATATCATTAACACACACACACACACACACAAAACTGGTTTATATAATACAAACCAATGCAGGTGTATTCTTTGTTAACTCCATAACTTATTACCCACTCTTAAAAAGGATTATTCTTAAAAATGTAAATGATCATACCATAAACACTATTTTTAAAGTGTCACATCAGATAAAGTAATAAAGTATCACATCAGTAATAAAGTATCAGATGTATTTTTTAAATAATTAAATTATACTACAATGCATTTAATACAATGTACAGAAAGATAAACACGGAGTTATTAAATGGAGGAAGTGGAAGCAGGAGATTCTGCTTCAGTTGTATGACAGGAAGTACTAGCTATGGAAGTTTAGAAACAGGAATACCAAGTTCTCTTTTAGCAGAAGAAATAAAGGAAAACATGGTGGTGAATTAGAGTAAAAGAGGAAGTTCTTTTTAGAGAACAATCTGCCATATATTCAAAAATCATTCCAAAAGTTCAAAAAAAAAAAAAAGGCCTTACTTTTTCACTAGGTTTATGTGGTAAAGTACTTCCTTAAGTATACTGGAGCCTGGATTTTGCAATTTCACTATAACAAAACTGCTTATGGCTCACATTTTACACATCCATAGGGACACCAGGGTGATTTGGAACATAACTTTAGTTTCACTTAAAGTTTGATTATTAAAATTCTTTTAGCAACACATGATATTTTTTAAATGCATAAATTTCACAATATGAATATACTTAACATTACTGAACTGTACACTTAAAAATGGTGAAGATGATAAATTATAGGTTGTTTTTTAACCATATGCACAAAAAGTGCACAAGTTAATGAGAAATTACTCCATTTAAATATTAATAGTAACTTGTTATGTAAATTTCAATTACTGTAAGGTGAAATTCTTATTATACTTAATTTTTAGTAAAATTTGTTGCCGTTTTTAACAGCTAGATTCATTTCATGTAATTAATTTTTAAAGATACTTTCATACATAAGAAAGTTCTTTAATCCTGAACTACAGTGAAAGTGAAGCACTATTTTCAATTAGCATCTTTCAAATCATTTGAATTACTTATTGCTTATCAAATACTAGGTACGAAATTATAAGTGTGTTTCTACTTCAGCTGATTTCCTTCATTTAGTTAAGTGCAAATCTCGAAATTAAGAGAGCAAGATCCCTAAGTGAATAGGCTTTCTTAAAACAGAGTTTTGGATTGTGAGGTAGACAACACTCGCCACACCTCAGGCTTTTAGCACGATGGTGGCCCAGAATGCTAAGGTCAATCACTGTTCTCCCCAGGCTCAGCCCTACGAAATTCGTCGGGCTTTCATAAACACCCACTAGATTCTGTTCCGAGAAGTGTACAACCTGGTCAGTTTGGTGGCTCGGGAAGGGCCTGGAACAACCAACCAGCTTCGCTCGGCCACCTCTGGGAAAAGTCTGCAGCTCAAGAAAACTGGGAAAACTTCAACTTTGCGCAAACCCCCTTTCTCAGTCACATCTAGCTTCCCTCCAGATGAAGCAGTGTTCTCGAAAGATCTACACCTTTCCAACTCAAATGTCATTCCCAGATCAGCTGCTTGAGGGGCCAGCGGCGCTCAACCCACGCCCTCATCTTCGAGCACCTTCTCCAAGTACCAGGGCTGAACTCAGCTCACTCTGCAGTCCCCTTCTAAGCCCTCAGGAAGAGGGGCCCTGGCCCAAGACCCCGCCCGTGGACGAGGCTGCCCGAACGAGTCAGCCCGGGGCTCCGGGCCTGGGCGGCTGTAGCCGCCGGAGGGGATCCACTCGTGGGTCGGCTGGAGAAACAACGGACGGCGGGAGGGGTCTCTCCGAAGGGGAGAAAGACGGCCTCACCTTGACCCTGATTTCGTAGGTGGTGAAGCGGCCCCGGCCGACCCCCACCGTCTGCGGGTTGCTCACATCGATCTCGAGGAAGTTGCTGGGCGGCCCGTAGGCATCATTCAGGTTCTGCGGCTTGGTGATCAGCCGCCGGGTGTCCGCCACGGTCTCCGCCATTTCTCTACTGCAGCCGCCGCCGCCGCGGACTCCCTCCGCCCCCTCCGCGTTCCACCGACGCCGCCGCTGTTGCCCGCCGCGGGGACACCGGGCTCGCGCACAGCGGTGGCGAGGCGAACGAGCACGTAGGACGGGCGTTCACCCCGCGCGCGAAGCTCCTCCCTGCGCCTCTCCGGCTTCCGCCTCTAGTGCCCCGGGGAGAAACAGCTGACTCGCCGGGACGCCGCGCCCTGAGCCGGGAAGGCCCAGCTGAGGCCGCGAAGGGGGAGTGCGGGCTAGACGGCGGCGGGGCAGTGGCAGTCACGGGACTTGTAGTCGCGAACAGGTTCCGTGCAGACTACAGCGCCCACAATGCTTTGGGCGAGCGCGTCGCCGCCTGGCTGCGGCCGAGGTGCGGCGGGACCTAGGGGTCCGGGGGTGGGCGCTTCCTGTCTTTCTGCAGCCTCCTCCGCCTGGAGCGGTGGGAGGAAGCCCGGAAATGGTCTTCTCGGCCTTGGGGGCTGTGGGAACAAAAGTTAAACGGCAAGATTTGGGAGATTTGCCCGAAATCGAAACGAAACTCCCGCTAACTCTGTGTCAACCTACCACCCGTCTCACCGTGAATCACTGAAAATGCCTTTCTAGGTAACCATTAACATGCCTCACATGATGATTTTGACATCAAATGACAGTTTGACCAGACGCGTACCTGGATTGATAAATGGAAGGAGATAAAGTAGGACAGTGGAATACAAAGACCTTGCCGGATCACAGCACTAAGGTCAAACCGTTTTGAGACTGTTGGGCTCTCGAAAACAAAATAACGTAGTAAGTGGGCTGAAGCTATGTTTAGGTAACCTGCAACTTTCTTCCCTCATTTACCACAAAGTTGCAGTAAGTAAGAAAAAAAAAGTGGTAAACGTTTTTCTAAAGCCTTTGAAACTCAGATAAGCCTTTATAAAGGTAGATGGTAGTTCATCTGTAGCAAATGCAGGTTTCGAACTTTTTAAAAAAGATTTTATTTATTTATTTGACAGAGATCGCAAGTAGGCAGAGAGGCAGGCAGAGAGAGAGGGGGAAGCAGGCTCCCCTCTGAGCAGAGAGCCCAATGTGGGGCTCCATCCCAGGACCCTGAGATCACGACCTGAGCAGAAGGCAGAGGCTTAACCCACTGAGCCACCCAGGCGCCCCCAGATTTCAAACTTTGAGGTAGAAGGATAAATGTCTATCCCTGCCTAGAGGTTATCTCTATGTCATAGTTCTGTAACTATGTCTGCATTTTTTAAAGTATGTTGAGTTTCAGAAACCTCATTCACTTTAAATAATCTGATCCTTAAGATGAAAAGTTGCCCAGATCATTAACAACCATACCTAATAACACTAAGAACAATTGGAATAAAGAAATTACTTAAATGTGATAAAGACTATTTTCCAGAAAAATCAACATTCATTAATTCAACAAATATTTATTGAAGGTATAGTAGGTATTTTTCAACTGTAGATACTAATGAGTTAAGAGTAAATAAGACATGAAAATTCTCTGAATTCATCAGGTCAGCTATAGATTCTTTGGGGAGACATAGTAAATGATATGACTGGTGCTACAAGGAAAATAAAGCTAGGATAATGTAATAGAGAATGAGACAAGCTCATTAGACAGGGTGGTCAAAGAAGACTTCTCTGAGTATGTCTCTCAAAGAGAAAGGGTAATGTCAGAATAAGTATGCTCAGACACGACTCCCTGGGCCTGTCTCCTGTTGCCAGAAACCAAATGGGAACTTAGCTGGTATGATTATAGAAGTGAGCTCAAGAATTGAGTATAGGTTGTAGGGGAGGAAAAAAATTTCTTCTGCCTTTCAAGACTATCCAGCTGGTTTAAGAATCAAATTGATGTGAGACAGATTTACAGGAGAAAAAAACCCCAAGTTTAATTACATGCTCATGGAGGCCCAATAATGAAATTGAGATCCAAAGAAATTACCTGGCAGGCAATTTTTATGCTTTCAGACAATGAGACAATAAATCTGTGAGGAGGGCACCTGGGTGGCTCAGTGGATTAAAGCCTCTGCTTTCGGCTCAGGTCATGATCTCAGGGTCCTGGGATTGAGGCCCGCATCGGGCTCTCTGCTCAGCAGGGAGCCTGCTTCCCCCTCTCTCTCTCTGCCTGCCTCTCTGCCTCCTTGTGATCTCTCTCCCTCTGTGAAATAAATAAATAAAATCTAAAAAAAAAATTAAAAAAAAAATCTGTGAGGAACTAATAGGACCCAGAAAACAGAAGGTTGGGAGCTTTAATCAATAAGTAATTCTGAGCAGAATTTGGGCTGAGATAATAGATTAGTAAAAATTAAAAAGGTTTTTTCTATAACTTTCTAGACTTTAAAGTCTTAATCTCCAGTGATGAGGATTTTTTTTTTAAATTTCTTAGTACAGGAAGGATACCTTCCATGTGGGAGATTTACTTTCTGCTCTCAGAGGGGAGAGAGAGGAGGGTCTGAGTGTGCTTGCGCTGACTGTTTCCTGAGTAACTTTTACTTAAAATAATATGCCAATGTGGCCCTTTTTGGGAGAGCCTGCCTTTGGCCCCTATGAGATGACACTTTGAATTAGAATATATGTGAGCTAAGAGACCAGGAACTACTGTATTGTGCTATGATCTGTGATACTTGAACAAGGACCTCATGGGATATTCTCATAGGAAGCTTCTGTCTTATTCCTTGGAGGTCATGCAGAGCAGGTTTGAGCAGCAGCAACAATTGTCTGCAGTGGGAAGCAGCTACAGAAGAAAGCAGCACAGCAACATAGCAGCCAGATGGCTAAGATGAGCTTCCTGGTATAAACATTGGGAGGAAAAATATTTTTCAGGATATAGGATTGTATTCCTAGAAAAATCTAAAAAGAGTAAGCTACTAGAATAAACAAGACAATTTAGTGGCTGAATGAAAGTACAGACCCTATTGATAGTTTTCTCTGTCTGGGCAGAGAAATGGAGTCAGAATGGAGAATATATCTATTTTTAATTATTAGAATTAGAAGAGGAATGTTCATGATGCATTGGTGAGGATCACAGAAAAATCTGTCCAGTATGATGTCACTTGGGTTAACAAACAGGACAAAAATAACATATAAAGATATATACATCTATATGGGCAGATTTAAAAAAAATTTTTTTTAAGGAGTATTTATTTATTTATTTGACAGAGAGAGACACAGCGAGAGAGGGAACACAAGCAGGGGAAGTGGCAGAGGGAGAAGCAGGCTTCCTGCCAAGCAGGGAGCCCGATGTGGGGCTCGATCCCAGGACCCTAGGACCATGACCTGAGCCAAAGGCAGATACTTAAGGACTGAACCACCCAGGCGCCCCTATAGGAGTAGATTTTTGTATGTGCATGGGAAAAAGTATGGAAAGATATAATCAGGCTGTTAACACTGATAACTCAGGATAGAGTAGCAGTTGCAGTGGGGAAAAGAATGGGATGACATCAGCATATTACAGGGATAGACAAAGATGTTAGAAATCTATTACCAACTTTATGTTTTCCTAAATGGCCCAATTCTAGAAAACTAATTTGTTAGTGTACCTGTATTACTGTGGGACCATGAGAGATGAGAGTTGTGTGCTTTAAGTAGTATACTAGAACATATATATATATAAAAATATACATAGTATCTTATTTCACTTAATAATGTATCTTGAAGATAGTTCCATATTTGTACTGTAGCAAAGTATTCCATTACATGATGTGCCATGATTATCTTGTCCCCCTATTAACAAATATATATGGGATCTCAACCTTTCACTATTATAGTATTGCAATGAATAGCCTGAATATGCTATCACTACACATACACAGGATTATATTTGTAGGATAAATTTCTGTAAATGGAATTACTAGGTCAAAGGATATATATATTTATGAGAGGTATTGCAAAGTGTCTTGTTGCAGAAGGTTTAACCAGTTTATACCCTGTTCAGCAATGTATGAAAGTGCCTGTTTGTCCATAGCTTCAGCAACATGAAGTGTTATCAAACTTTTTAGTCTTCACTTATCTAAATCGTATTTTTATTTGCATGTTCCTTAATCAACTGAGCACAGTTGAGCATCTTTTCATATGTTTACAAGCATATTTCCTTTTTTGGTGATATATTTGTTCAAATGCTTTGCCCATTTTTCTATTGACTTGCTCTTTTTCTTGATATGTTGGAGTTTATTAAATATTAAAAGGTTGGGGCGCCTGGGTGGCTCAGTCATTAAGGATCTGCCTTTGGCTCAGGTCATGATCTCAGGATCCTGGAATTGAGCCCTGCATCTGCCTCTCTTTTCAGCACAAAGCCTGCTTTTCCCTCCCCACTCCTGCTTGTGTTCCCTCTCTCGCTGTCTCTCTCTGTCAAATAAATAAAATCTTTAAAAGGTAAATAAAAAATATTAAGAGGTAACCATTTTGTGTGATATAAATTGCGAATATTTTCCCTAGTTTAACTTTGACTCTGTCAGTGATGGTTTTTACCATGTATTTTGTAATATAATTTATGTAGTTGGAATTATCAATCTTTTCCTTTACGGCTTCTGAGTTTTGAAGCTTGCTTAGTAAGACCTCCTCCTCTTATAAAAGAAAATCCAGGGGTGCCTGGGTGGCTCACTCCTTAAGCAACTACCTTCGGCTGACCCAAGAGTCCTAGGATCAAGCCCCTCATCGAGCCCCACACCGAGCCCACATCCGGCTCCTTGAATCTAGCCCCACATCGAGCCAGATTGGGCTGCCTGCTCAGCAGGAAACCTGCTTCTCCCTTTTCCCCTCCTCCTGCTTGTGTCCCCTCTCTTGCTGTATCTCTCTTTGTCAAATAAATAAATAAAATCTTTAAAAAAACACACATTTTTTCCTCAACTATAAGTTTTTAAGTTTTTAAATTTTTAATTTTTTAAAAAGATTTTTATTTATTTGAGAGAGAGAAAATGAGTGGTGGGGGAGGGGCAGACGGGGGTGGGGGGAGAGAGAGAGAGAGAAAAGCAGATTCCCCGATGAGCAGGAAGCCTGATGCCAGGCTCTATCCCAGGACCTAGAGATTATGACTTGAGCAGAAGGCAGACGCTTACTGGACTGAGCCACTCAGGTACCACTATTTATAGTTGTTGTTTTTTAATATTTGATCCATCTAGAATTTATTTTGGCGTAAGAGAAATATGGATCTAACCGCCCCCATATGACTCTAGTTGTTGCAACACCATTTATTAAACAATCTATTTTTTTTTAAATCTATTCTTTACTCAGTGATTTGAGATGGTTGTATTATTATACTGTAAGTCACATGAGAATTGCATTTCTCTTTGAGTCCTTATCTGTGACTGTATCTGGTATAATAAAAAATATATTGTCTTTTTGTCCGTGGATCTCCACACTGAGTTCCTAAAACCTATGGAATTTTCTGAGTAGTAGGAGTGTCTTTTGTTATTCCTAAGGAGCCCCTTTTGACCACACTTGAGTTTATGCTGACAAGGTGACTCAGGGCAGGCCTCTAGGTAGCTTCGGGATGGAAGGCCAAATACTTGAGGAGAGGGTGGGAAATTTCAACGTCCAGGAAGGTGGCAGTCAGAAGAGGAAATAAAAGTTCCACACACCCCTTCCCCAGACCTTGGCCTGTGCATCTCTTCCATTTGGCTGTTTTTGAACCAAATGTAAGAGAGAAACCAGCAAACATAAGTAAAATGTTTTTCTGGTTTCTGTGAGTCAAATTATCAAGCCTGAGGGGGAGATTATGAGGCCCCCCAAATCTGTAGTTGGTTGAGCAGAAGTGGATAGATTTGGCACCTCGTGTGTGGCTGTGGGGACAGTCTTGTGGGACTGAGTCCTTAACCTGTAGGGTCAGGTAATTTGTGTCAGAATTGATTTGAATTGTTGGACACCGAGTTGGTGTTGGAGAATCAGAGGCTTTGGAGATGCTGTTAATCTGTTCTAGTAACACACCACACAGTCCCTCTCCTCTCAAAGGTGAACTACTCTGCTTCCGAGGTCAGGGAGAGCAGCATGGGTTTGCCTCTTAGACAGTCTCAGAGTTTGGAATCGCCGGGAGGCTTATACTTTAGCTGAATACCTCTTCACGCTGATTTTCTTTGTATATTTGTTTAAACTGTTATTTAAAGAGACTAGGTGCTGGAGCTGGAGCTGGAGCTAGCCAGGCCCAGGTCGCATAGCCTACTTGGCAAAGAAAACCTGCAGGTTAGTGACCACCTGTTGTGTTTTAGGCATGCCCTTTGAGGGGTCTTAATCCCCACCCTAGATCCTTTACAAAACATCTCCAAAACACAAACAATTTTGCATTTTGTTATTTTTTGTGTGTGATTTATGCCTCTTCTGTATTGGTAAAGCAGGCAGTGCCCAGCTGGTTTTATTAACATCAGAACCACACTCTCTTGCTTTTTTCAAGTTCTTCTCCACTAATTATTCCTTTTTTTCCTATATCTTCCCCTTAGTCTTTGTGGTAGCCGTGAGAATGTGCCTCTCAGATCTCCAGCCTCAGGAAACATAATTAACCTATGGCCTCAGCTGCTGTGCTCTAAAATTTATTACTGCGTTTGCTCCAAGGCCATATTTTCCACAGGCTACTCCCAGCCAATGGCTGAGGATTGCTCAGATATCAGAGATATAAGGCCCATTCCTGGGAGAGGAAAGACTCTTCTGATAGATAACACTGGATTCACTGTCTAGAAGTCAAAAGCAGCCATGACAAGGAGAAATTCCTGTTTCCAGCTGAGTGGTTGATTTCCAGGGTTGGGGAGTGGGAGGCACAGGATTCTTTTTGAGATAGAATGGCCCCTGACATGCAGAGTGACTTATTTCAAACATGTAAGGACAGGCAAGGTTGGTGCATACCTGGATCAGGGCAAAAATAAGTCCTCAGCTCTGGGAGCCCTGGAAACCAGGCATTTGCATTTCTTCTCTCAAGAAAATGGATAACCAGCTTTCTGAGTAAAGAAACACCATAGTTATCTTTTTTATTTTTATTTTTATTAATGTTTTTATAAAGTTTTCATTTCTTTATTTGACAGAGAGAGAGACATAGCAAGAGAGGGAACACAAACAGGGGGAGTGGGAGAGGGAGAAGCAGGCTTCTTGCCAATAGGGAACTTGATCCCAGGACTCTGGGATCACGACCTGAGCCAAAGGTAGATGCTTAATGGACTGAGCCACCCAGGCACTACCACCAATGTTACCTTGAGCAGAGTTTCTCAAATATTACTGTGCATACACATCACCAGGGGACCTTGTAAAAATGCAGATTCCGATCCAGGAGTTCCAGGAGAAAGTCAGAGGTTGGGTATTTCTAACAAGGTCCAGGTAATGCCAATGCCACTGGTCTCCAAACCACAATGAGTAGCAAAGATCTAGAGAATCTCAAGAATGTGAGATACATTAATTAATTGGTGGGGTGGGAAGAGAGTCCTGTTTCAGAACAAGTGGCATCATATGGTCTCTTTAGCTGAACAGATATGCTCTCTTAGGACTTTTAGGCCCTTTTGGCCATCCATATAGCAAATACATAGGTACTGAGCACCTACAATAAACCAATGTGCTTGGTGCTGGGGGAAGGGAGAGTATGGAGAAGAGGGAAGGTGGTAAACAAGACATAGTTTTTGCTTCCAGGATCTTTCAGACTGGTCACAGAGACATAAAAATGAATAAGCCATGTCCATAGAGTATGATGAGGGCCACTTAGCCATTTACCCACTTATGAGGGTAGTATGGGAAGAATTCCAGAAGGAAGCAGCAACAAAACTAAGACCCAGAGTTGGTGCTTGAGAGGCAAGGTGCCTGTGATTTGGGTGTGCATGTATATAGGAGGTGCATTCTGGAAATAGAGATAAACACATGCAGGAGCCCAGAGGAAAGAAAGAGCATGGCATAGCTAGGGAGCTACACATAGTTCAGTATGAATGAACTAAGGGAATAGAAAGGACTAAGGCCAAGAGGGACAAGGCCATGAAGGGCTATTACCATCCATGTTTATGGTTCTGGATGTTATCTAAAGACTTCCTAAAGGAAACCACTGAATAAGAGTGATTTGATTTGATTTTTGGTTTAAAAAGATTGGTCTGGTGGAATTAAGATGGTAAGCGGTGGGAATGTAGAAAAGTGAATAGTCTTGAAAAATATCTGTCCCTGTTTCCCTGGTTTGACCCAAAGAAAGTGCTTCACTAAGCAACTGAAGACTGTTGAGACCAAGAGTTTGTGAGATGCCAAGTCAAAGAAGGAAGTCAGGATGCAAAACAGTACCACAACTCCTATCGGGACATGGAGGGCCTGGCAAACCTCTGTCAATTGATGCCCATGTTCTAGAGAAAGACCTTAGCCACCAGGACATACCCTCCCAGGCATACCAGGTTGGTTCCTAATCAACTTATAACTATTCATTTGGAGACTTATCTGCATAAGAGATGTATTTTTCCAGTACTCGTGGGTTGGGTTTGGTAGAGAGGTTTGACCAAACCTGCTGGACCAGGGCTTGATCCACTTGGCTGTTTAATGTTCCCAAATCTATTAAGATCTCAGCTTGGAGTGGGTGTATCACCACAATGTTTGCCATTCATCGCATTGCATACTCAAGCAGGTATCCATATGCTATTTCTGTTTATTGTCTTATTGGCTAAATCCAACTCAACATGTCTAAAATCAGTCCCATCCCAATAGCCCTTAAGCAATAGCTGATATTTGCATCCTTTTTGCTGTAAATACTATCACTATTTTTCTAATCACTTAGACTTATAACTACGAGCCATCTTTTTTCTCTTCTTTTTCATCTACTCTTTTCTCCCCTGCCACATCTTAGTTTTGATTAATGTTAGACTGCAGAGATCTCCATAGTGCTTTGTTTTCTGTAATCTCTCCTAGCCATTATTTACATATTACCATTCTGGTATTTTTTTATATATAAATATTTCTTGACTAGAATTTTATATTTTATATAAATGTGTCTGACTTGAAGACAATACTATGAGCAAATCAATTCTGTTTAATCAGGGCTTGGTAGAAGAGATGGGCAAAGCCTTATAGCTGTGCAACCCTAGAAAAGTTACTTTGCCTGTCTGTGCCTCCATTTCTTTATACAGAAGGTTGGAAAAATAATACCTACCTCACGAGGTGGTTATGAGCACTGAAAGAGTTAATATTTGTAAAGCATTTAGAATAGTGCTAGTTACATGCGAAGCCCTGAAATCTGTGTAGTAGTCTATAAGGAAATAGGCTTATCTAGAAAGAAAGAACATGGATGTAAAATCATAGGATGAGGCCCTGAACCATTATCATGAGAAACTGATGGTGTGTGGCTAGGTTTGTAAGGAGAGGAGATTGAATGAATATTGTATCAGATGAACCTAGCAGTGGAAAGCTTGACGATCCTCTTGACCAGAAACCTGAGCTTAAATCTATTAACAGAATGTTTCAAAGACTTGATTTATTTACTGTTGTTTTAGATTCAAAACATTGGTTTTCACAGGCATTTCAGTGTAATGCAATGTCAATTAATTAGGTACCAACTAAGACAGCTGTCATAGGAGGTTTACATCACCATAGCTTACATCTGAGAAAGTCAAAATTTTCAAAATATGGTTAGTTCCAAAGTATATCTTTGATAATCCAGCTTGAATACTGCATTGTGGATAACAAGGTTAAATAAAGGTTCTAATAAGACAAACAGCGACAATTTAAATAAATCAGATGTTTTTGCAGAAGATTACTCTGTGATTTTCTCCAATTATTCATGACATTTCACCCATTCATATTGTGATCTGCTTTAATAGTGGAAAGAGAAAAAAAACCTTGTCTCCTTGTTTATTCTTTGTTCTCAAGGAGATAAGCTGTTTATAAAGATATGTTATTTGTTATTTAAATCACTTTTACTGAAGTTGTTTATTTCCTTCTTTCAGTTTCTAAAAATATTGCAACAATTGTAATGCTTCTTAGAGATGTCTATTCAATTCAGAAATGATTTGTACTGAAATTCTTTGCTAAATGGGCACAGGTGCTAATGTGTATAACGTGCTAGAGTGAGTCAAAACTAACGCTAAAAAAAAGATAACGGGGGCGCCTGGGTGGCTCAGTGGGTTAAAGCCGCTGCCTTCGGCTCAGGTCATGATCCCAGGGTCCTGGGATCGAGGCCCACATCGGGCTCTCTGCTCAGCAGGGAGCCTGCTTCCTCCTCTCTCCTTTCTCTCTGCCTGCCTCTCTGCCTACTTGTAATCTCTCTCTCTCTGTGTCAAATGAATAAATAAAATCTTTAAAAAAAAAAAAGATAATGGGGATATACTGTGTCAACTTTTGAAATCTGTGATTAAAAATATTTTAGACCTAAAGTCTGAGGTATTTATAAAGGTTATTTCTATACTTACCACTTCATAACTATTTAATAATAGTAATAATAATAATGATAATAATAAATTGGTAACACCAAAACTATAAGCAGAAAAATTGCATAATTTAAATCCAGAAATCTATTTTTTAGAAAATGCCCTTTAATCGCTTTGTAGACTTTCAAGATCATAATTATTATATAAAAGTAATTGCAGGGCGCCTANAATAATAGTAATAATAATAATGATAATAATAAATTGGTAACACCAAAACTATAAGCAGAAAAATTGCATAATTTAAATCCAGAAATCTATTTTTTAGAAAATGCCCTTTAATCGCTTTGTAGACTTTCAAGATCATAATTATTATATAAAAGTAATTGCATTAGAAGGTAATTTACCTGGTGGTAAAGTATCAAATTAAAGCTGAAAAGCAGTACTTGTAAACAGAATTGTATTTTTATTTATTTATTTATTTTTAAAAGATTTTATTTATTTATTTGACAGAGAGAGACAAAGAGGGAACACAAGCAGGGGTAGTAGGAGAGGGAGAAGCAGGCTTCCTGCTGAGCAGGGAGACCGATGCGGGGCTCAATCCCAGGACCCTGGGATCATGACCTGAGCCGAAGGACAGACACTTAACGACTGAGCCACCAAGGCACTCCCAGAATTATATTTTTAAAAAATTGTTGAACAGCAGACATGGAAAATTATATCTCCTGCTTCTCTCTTTGCTATGCATAAGATTACCTCCAAGAAAAAATTTTGGTAATTTGATACTATAATGCTACCTAATAGTATAGCATATTGCTCTATATTACAAGTCTTGCATGTCAATGTACAAACCCAAACTGTGGCTTATCCTAAGTAATCAACAGGATCAATGTGTAAAATAAAGCCAAGTAGATTTGATATTTTAAGGGATAGTTGATTATTTGCAAGAACTAAAACTTCAAAATCCAGCTGAGTTGATTTGGACTAAAAAATGAAGCCTGGAACCAGAAATTGTAGTATGTATTCCTGCTGAGTAAGCCCTGGGTACTGCAAACTTGGATCTGTGGATGCACATCTCTCCCTTTGAAGTTGATGAGAATTGCTTGGCCTAAGTGAGATACATGCTGGGAAAATTGGGTCCTTACATTTGGTGTGTATAGACATTAGAGGTCTCATGACACTTTTCTTATCTGTTCCCTTAGTTTTCTGCACACAGTCTTGGTTTTGGCAGAAGACACTCAACTTTGGAATAAACCCTTCTTGAATTAGATGTGTCCCATGACTAAAAGGTATTCAGGTTTTAGCATCTAGAGAGTCTCGATTAAGAACTTCACTGTTGTTGGGACACCTGGGTGACTCCCTTTGTCAAATAAATAAAATCTTTTAAAAAGGAGAGAGAGAGCAGGGGAAAGGACAAAGGGAGAGGGACAAGCAGACCCTGAACTGAGAGCGGAGCCCGAATATGGGGCTCTGTCTCGCAACCCAAAGATCACTACCTGAGCCAAAATCAAGAGTCAGGTGCTTAACCAACTGAGTCACCCAGATTACAAATTTGCATGTGGGGTTGGGGAAGGTTAGAATTGGTTGGGGGTCACTGCTCTTTTAAAAACAAAGATGGCAGAGAGCACATGTGGAAATAATATATAAGGAAAGCTTCAACTCCCCCCTCAAAGGTTGGGTAAAGAACATTTTAAGGAGGAAAAATATAGACAAATACAGATGTGTTGTCCTGTGGCTCAAAAAAAAAAAAAAAAAGAAAGAAAGAAAGAAAGAAAGAAAGAAAAAGAATAAGAAGAATATCCCTGTAAAGGATATAAAAAACTGAAAGACAAACACAACCAGTTATTTTTAATCTATTGTTGAAAATAAGTAGAAAGTAAATAAAGATTTGAGCACCGGACTTGGCTTCCAAATATTTTGTCTTTGGGCAGTCTCTAGTTCAGGTTAAACAATGTTTCAGTAAAGGAAAAAAATGGTAACTTTTGTTGGGAAGTCAGCAAAAATATAATTCTTACTTATTAGAAGGAATGGACTGCTTGCAACAAAATTTGTACTTCATGTAAATTCATGTTACTGAAGTAGGGGTATCTTGTTTAGAAGTTTCCATAGGTAATAAGGCTCTAAACCGTATTTAATTAGTTTGTGGAAATTAAGTAACTTAAATTATACTTTTGGTTCAGAATCTAAATACAAACGTTGGAATTTAGAAGCTAGATATTTGATTCTATTTAACTCTACAAAATGAGTTGTTATAGTTTTAAATCATTCCTTATGTGTCTTTGAATGAACCATATTGTTTCTTACAGCTCTGAAGTATTTGTTAAATTAGAAGAAGCTATAATTATGAGACTCTTTAATTATGAGGAGTCATGTGTAATGACAAGTCAATGAATAAGTAAGTGGAAAATAAGTGCTCTTTGGTTGTATTCCACTTCTGTGATACTGAGTTTGATGGTGTTTTTAATCTTTAAAATGGGCCAGCTGGGTGACTCATTTTGTTAAGCATCTGACTCTTGTTTTCAGCTCAAGGTCATGAGATCGAGCCCCGCCTTGGGCTCCACTCTTAGCAGGGAGTCTGCTTGAAATTCTCTCTTCCTCTTCCTCTGCCCTTCCTCCTGCTTGCAAACACTCCGTCTAGAATAAATGGATTGGGGCGCCTGGGTGGCTCAGTCGTTGGGTGTCTGCCTTCAGCTTAGGTCATGATCCCAGCGTCCTGGGATTGAGCCCCATATCGGGCTCCTTGCTCAGCAGGAAGCCTGCTTCTCCCTCTCTCACTCCCTCTGCTTGTATTCCCTCTTTTGCTGTCTCTGTCTCTGTCAAATAAACAAATAAAATCTTTAAAAAATAAAATAAAGTACAATAAATGGATAAATCTTTAAAAATAAAATGGGCTTAAAATATTAGGAATAAAACTGGTTTCATGAAACAAGTTATTTGCTTTTTTGTAGAGACTAAAACAGTACATTTTTATTTTTACTGAGACTTCTCATTCAGTCATTCAGCAAACCTTATCTAGGTGCTATCCTAAACCTTGGGGATATAGCAGTAAACAAAACAGACATAAATCCCTGTCCACAAGGAGCTTAAATTCTGGGAAGAACAGATAATCAACTAATAAATTAGTAAAGTATGTATTATGTCATCATGGTAACTATTGTGGAGAAAGTAAGGCTGGGAGGGAGGAAAAGGAGTGCTGGGTGAGACTAATTTTATATAGGTAGCCAGGGAAGGCCTTAACTGAGAAGATATAAGGAAGTATGGACACATGGAAGTGAACTATGTAGATCTCTTGGAGGAGAGCATTTCAGGCAGAAAGCATAAGAAATGCAAAAGCTTTGGGGTGGTAACAGACTTGTGAGTTCCAGGAACAGCAAGAAAGCCAGTATAGATGGACTGAGGGAAGATAAGGAAGAGTGGCATGAGATGAGATCACAAAGCCAGTTGGGGGCCAAGTCATGAGGCCTTGTAGGATGTTTTAATAATTGAATGATGGGGGAAGGCACAGTGGATGTTAAACACAGAAATGGCATGATTCAACTTAACATTTTATTTTATTTTAGATATTTATTTATTTATTTAGGGGGAGGGGCAGAGGGAGAGGAAGAGAGACTCTCAAGCAGATTCTGTGCAGAGTGTGGACCCCAACGTGGGGCTTGGTCTCATGACCTTGAGATCACAACCTGAGCTGAAACCAAGAGGTGGATGCTTAACCAACTGTGTTATCCAGGTACCCCTCAATTTAACATTTAAAACATAAATCTGGCTGCTGTGTGGAGAATGGACTGTAGGGGACAAGAGTGGGAGCAGAGAGATGAGTTGGAAGGCATCTGCAACAACCCAGCAGGGAGATGATGGTGACTTAGACAAGTGGTGGTGGCAATGTCGATGCTGTAAAGTGATGGGATTCTGAATACTTTCTAAGGTGAAGCCAACAAATTCACCATTGGACTGGATGTAGGATGAGAGAGAAAGAAGATGACTCTCTTATGATAGATGGCCTGAGCAACTGGAAAGCCAGTTGCCATCTACTATGATGGAGAGCCTACAGATAAGGTGGTAGAAGTGGGAATGAGGGATTAGGGTATCCTCTTCCCCCAAAGGAAATGGCCATAGAAGAACAGTACTAATAACAGTATTAGGAAATGGTATCCTGGCTGGTTCATGCCAGTGGCCTATTCCATATGCTCCTCTGCAGTCTAGTCTGTCTCTGCATGGCTAAGAGGCATTTTCTAAAATGGCAACCTCATGAACCTAGGGTTGGAAAATCAGTTTATTAGAGCTCGAAAAAAATTAGATATTCCAAATCACCCATATGTATTATGGATTATCATCTAATCTACTTAAATCCTACTTAATTTTTTTTTGCTTTTAATGAGTTTCGTAAATTTGCCACTTCAATGACTAAGTTTCAGTAGAACTATTTATTTTAAAATTTCTTCCTGTGTTTTTAAACTTTAGAGTACATTCCTTATTTTTACAGTTCTTGGATATCGTGAATCCATGCTGTCCTAGAGTCATTATTTTAGATTTTGATCTTATCCCCTTTCAGTTTCTGTTTACAAGTATATTTGATTAACCCTTTGTTTATATACATTATCTCATTTGTCACAAAACCCCTGAAAGGTAGTTAGGATAGACATTATCTTAATTTTATAGATAAGGAAAACAAAGGCAGAGGTTAATTTAGTGACAAAATCAGAACCCAAATATAATCTGACTCCTGCCATAGTATAATTTCTATCAACAAAACCACTTTCTTTCCCATTTCCTTCATAACTTTATTTGTCCTTCTCTGGATACTTTCAGTTTGGTTTTGTCCTTGAGATTAGATGCCAGGACTACTTGGCTTTTCTCTAGGGAGGTTTTTAAAATAAGGGCAAGATAACACTTTGTGGTTTTCTGATTTGCTTCTATTACTTTTTCTGATAATGTTAAAAAATTACTTTCAGGGTTATTTTTGCTTTTTCATTTGTTTTAGCAATTGCAGGAACTGCAGGAACACAGGGTTGATGTTTTAATAAAATGGTTTACAGTGGCTACTTAATTAGTCTTCTGGTCATGATGAATTCTCTTGAGTACAACAAAAGTAATCTAAGTTAACTCATACTGGCACACAATAAAGTTCATTTGCCATGTTTCCGTTCACTTGCAGAGCCATGTGAAAATTTTTTGTAGATGTTCCTGCCAGTTTGTCATTAAACTATGAGTGCTGTTTCAATCCATAATTGTTAATCTGTTGGAATCGCTAATAAAAAGTAATTTCATTGACCAACGCAAACATCTATTTTCCCAAAGCAAACAAAATGACACATAGATAATCTCTGAAAGTCTTGAGTGTAATAAATATGTAAGTCAAGGAAGAACAGTTCAATCTTTTCAAAAGGTTTTTCACAGAGTGTCACACCCCAAATTAATAACATTAAATGAAATAAAGAAACATTCACTATAGCATGGAGGAATAGTCATGTCAGACAATAGAATTAAAGATGGAAAACAAATAGCGTAAATTGACTTATTTTGAAAGATACAATCAAAATAACTTTTTCATAAATAATTTAACAGTGGAGAGTCTCCAAATTATTCTATGCTATGCTCTCTTTTTCCTGTTTCTTTGGAATTTTCTATTGTGGACGAACTGCTTAACTTCCTGGAATTCTTTCCAGGGTAGTTGTTTTAGTTTTCACTCAACCGAAATGTGGCTTTGTCCTTTCTATAATTCAGACTTTCTTGCCTGCCTGCCTTAGTTAAGTCTATTTCCTGTTCTTGGAAGGTCTTCATCTCCCGTTGAAAGTAAAGCTTTCGGAAGGCCTTCCTGATTTCCCAGCCAACGTGCTCTCCTTTCCTTGATTCCACAACATCTGGTAGAATCTTTTGTTGCTTTTCTCATCCCTCATGCTGGATTGCCAGCCTCTTCTGGACAGCAGTTTGTATTCTCGGTGCACTTATAATAACTCAAACATTTTTTGTTTAATCAAATTAAGGCAACCACTTAGAAATTGGTTTTTGGATACACTATCCTATGGCCACTCCCATCTACTAATTGTCCATCTCGGGCCATTGTCTTTCCCATGACAGTTAACAAATTCTTTCAAAACATTTGAGTGTATGCCATATTGAAAATGATTTATGCTTTTCAAATATAGAAAGTAAAAGTGGAAGGAGCACACTTCAGGTACTCTGCCATAGATGAGTTGGACGCTGGAGGCAAAATAATTAGGGCTATTATTTAGGGAGTGTGACCAGGTAACATCAATATTTCGTTAAAATATGAGTGCCCACTGGGTCACCTACGTTTTATTTAGGTCTCGAAATCTCGGTCAGGTACTTAAACTGAGAAGACTCAGGGGTGGTTACGTGACCACACAACATAATCACGTTCCAATTTTCCCGAAACGTTTCGGACCCTTTGCAGCGAAAGTGGGCCGGCGGGGGCGCAGAATTGCCCTCCTCTCGCGTCCATCCTTCTCCTGGCTCCCCTCCGCCACCGGCGCTGCCGCAATGCATGCTGGGAGTCGTAGTTCCGCCTGGAGGCGCCCGGAAGGCCGGAAGGGCCCCGGAGTCTAGCCAGACCTGTCGCTAGCAGAGGTCGTGTTCTTCATCTGGCTTCCTTTCGTTCTCTCGGGCGTAGCCTTCTGTGAGCACGGCTTCATTTGTCGGTGCCACTGTTTCTCTTTTGGGTTTCAATAAAGTTTTCCTCTTCCCTTGTACAGAGCTCAAGATGGCGGCCTCCTGGTCGCCCTTGGTTACCCTGCGCTTAGTGCAGAGCCGGCTGAGAGGGAGATGTGTTGGGTGCGGGGCCTGGGCTGCTGCTCTCGCCCCTCCGGCCACCGCCCCTGGAAACACCTTTTGGAAAGGTCAGTGACTGTGCCATGAGTAGGCCAAGCCGACTGCAAATGACCGGGGAAGCCTCGGGTCAGTCACCCTTCCTACTCTGTTTCTCCCAGTTGCCTCCCGGTTTCACGATTTTCGGAGCTAGGGGCCCTTGGAGAGAGGAGTTTCAGCCTCTCTCTTGTCCTTGTCTGGGTGCTCATGAAGGAGCCTTGAGTACTGAGGAAGCTGACCCAGGGCAACTTTCATTTTGAGGTCGGAGGTCGACTTAGAGTTTGTTCCCCGCTGTTAAGAGTTAACACCTGGTGAGCCCAGGTGTGGGAGTGCCTGGCCGAAGGGATGCAAATGTGGGATAGGGGACTGGGGTCCCTTATAGTTTGCGCCTTCTCTTCTCTCAAGATTGGTGACCTTGCACCGCAACTAAAAGCCAAACCTCTTCTGCCGGCCAAGCTGGCTCTTGGGATTTTGGGAACGCACGTGTGCAAGTAATCTCAGATTGAGGGATCAATTCTTGTTCTTTTCAGGTCACTAGAGGCTTCAGTGGGGTGTATTTTGTCACTGGGCTTGCTCCACTCATTCATTCAAGTCACTACGTGTTCATGAGTGAATGATCATATATTGTGAGTAACTTAGTCTTCAGGAGTGTTGATTTTGCTGCTGTATTCATATACTCTCATTAAACTGCGGGATACTCAAAAGCAAGGACCAAGTGTCTTGTTTCGTCAGCACTTGGCATAGTGTTTGGTGCCTGATGGTTAAGGTATATTTCCTGAATGAATGATTGAATGAATGATGTTATTCTTATTGTCTTTTCCATCCACATACTTATGTTTTCTTTTTTCTCATCTCCCAGCACCCCTTCTCATTGGCTTATCTCGCTAAAACCCTATCAGTAGGGCATCTGGGTGGCTCAGTGGGTTAAAACCTCTGCTTTCGGCTCAGGTCATGATCTCAGCGTCCTGGGATCTGGGATCGAGGCCCGCATCGGGCTCTCTGCTCAGCGGGGAGCCTGCTTCCTCCTCTCCCTGCCTCCTGCCTACTTGTAATCTCTCTGTGTTAAATAAATAAATTAAAAAAAACCCAACCCTATCAGTCTTTAATTATTACCATCAATAGAGTTGAAATTAATACTAGAACTCTGGTTAAGTCCCCTTAGGTTTTTCTGCAAAGTTTAGCATAATTCACTTACTATATAATGGAATATTTTGGTATCATAAGGGTTGGGTCATAATATAAACTTTATTTTTTAAATTTATGAAATAGGTAATAAAAGCAAATGATACAAGAAATATATGGTAAAATGTTCCACCCCTATCCCTTAGCTACTAGTTTTCCTCCCCAGAGGCAGCTTCTACTATTAGTTTCCTTTGTATTCTTCGGGACACTCTCTGTATGAACAAACATGTATGTGTTTAAGTGTCTGTATTTTTAAAAGTGGTAACATACATATCCTCCTGTACCTTTTTTTTTGTTTAGTGTATCTTAGAAATCATTACATATCAATACATATAGAACTGCCTTATTTTATTTTTAAAAATTAATTAGTTCATTTGACAGAGAGAGAGCACAAGCAGGGGGTGTGGCAGGCAGAGGAAGGAGAAGCAGGCTTTCCACAGAGCAGGGAGTCCCATCCCAGGACCCCAGAATCATGATTTGAGCCAAAGGCAGTTGCTTAGTTGACTGAGCCCCCCAGGTGCTCCTAGAACTGCCTCATTTTAAATGGTTAAAATAGAATTCTATTCAATGCATGTACCATAATTTATGAAAGTTTAAGATTTAAGGAACGTTATCATAATAACATAAACTTTACTGAATGCTCGTTCTGTGCCATGCAGTATGCTAAGTGCTTTTTACATACTTTGTCTTATTTAATTCTTATTATCCTCATTTTGGGGATGATGGATCCAAGGTTGCAGAAGTTATACAGCTAGTTAAGTGTCAGAACTTTTGGCTTCAAGTAGAGGCTATACTTGGATTCATATCTGACCATAAAGGCTTTGCTGTTAACCTGTACTCGTATTTTTTAAAAAATTAAATCAAGATATTATTGATTTCAGAATTATCTCTTAGAATTTCAGAACTCATCAGAAACCAAAGGGTTAATGGGACTAGCAGCTGCAGGCTAACAAGCACAGCTGCAACTTTTCCTCCAGACCTTTTTCATTTGCCTTTAAATTTCCCTCCTTCAGAGATGTGGATTTGAAGCTTGTTCTCCCATCTTCTCATTTACTGGCTTCTCCAGTAAACCCTTTTCCTGTTGCCTACTTGATTCTCAGTGATTGTGTTTGCTGCACATTGGGCAGCCAAACTTGGGTTTTGTTACAGATTTGGCAAGCTAGCCAGGAGTTCTTTGCCTGCCTGTGGGTGGTTTGTTGGCCCCCAGTTGGTGATGGGGGTCTGGTGACAAATCCAAGCAGCTGCCCAGGTTCTTTGCCCTACAGACTGTCCCTGGGGCTTCACCCCAACTGGGTACCTTTGACTTTCAGCACCTAGTTTAACCATTGTGGCAGGGAAACATTTCCTTGGATTCAGTTTGGACAGATGTCTCTTGGCGAGTAGTTTTATGCGTGATGGCATGTGAGTTTATTTCTTCCTCCTGTTTAGTTTGGCTCTCAGATTTCTTCCTCCCATTCAGTTGCCTCCAAATAGTGGGTTTTGGTTCTCTTAGCCTCCTTTTCTTAAAAGGCTTGGCTAGGGAGCCATTTGGTTCAGTCTGTGAAGCCCCAGCTTTTGGGGAGGAACAATCTTCACAGAGGTATTCTGGGCTTCATTTGTTTTTTGGTTTTTTTGTTGTTGTTGCTGCAGCTTTTGGTATTTTCGAATAAAACAAGCTGTGTTCTAATTGGAAAATGGGAAACGACAATTTCATCCCCACATGCAGGCCTTTGGGCTGTATTCTTCAAAATTGGGCAGTCCTTTTTGGCAAAACTGCTTGACTGCATCCATTAATTATAATACCATCTTGCAATTAGATTTGTGTTGGAAAAGGAGGATATTTGGAAATTGGGCCTTTAAGATTTTGTTTGCATCTTGTGTATTTGTGTGTCCATGTATGTTGTAAATGTGAGATATTTTCTCTACCTCTGGATGTTATTGCTAAAATTAATTTTGTGGAAGAGCTCTATTTAGTTGGTTTGAAGGTCAGCACTTGTAAGAATTGGGCATTCTAAAACTGAGAAAGATGGAAACTAACCCAACTGTTTTTTAAGTTCACATGATCTTGGAAAATATTCAGTATTAAGGCTAATCCAAGATTATTGGTTTAATTAAAAGGGACACATCTTTAGAATTGTCAGTATTAAATGTAAAGGTTTTATTCTGCCAGTCTTTACTGAAAGTCAAATAAACTCATGTTATCACCATTGTAAAATTTAGTAAAATTTTGTTAAGAACTTTGTCTTAAGTTTTACGGGCGATCTAAGAATGAATAAACAGATGTAAATAATTTTAACAAATGTAATTAAGACTACTGGAAATAATAAGGGTAACAACTGTATATTCAAGGAAAGTGAGCCTGGTTACCTAAAGAGGGAAAACTTAGGATAAAATCTGAATGTGAAAAGTAAAATTGTGAGATGTTGTGAGAAGTAAAGTTTTAGAAGGTTTGTGAGAAGGGAATTTTGGCAAAGGAATTTTGTGGGGACTAAAATTATGGAGATTAGTAGGTAAAGAAATTTGTTAGTGATTAACAGCAGAAGAAGAGAAGGGAGCATAAAAGAGCAAGAGTAGGTAGAAGTTGAACAGTGATATAATAATATCAACAGCAGCCTTAATTAACTAATTCTCTTGAGGAGTTCCAAAAGTTGATTATCCTTCAGAACCATCCTAAATTAAGACAAAAGAGCCAGACTTTTGTAACAGTGATTGGACGTGACCACTTGGGAAGAGGGCATACCCTTGCTAAGGCAGCTGTCTTCAGTCAAGACAATCCTGATGGTATCTGAGAGTTGAGGACTGTTGGGAGCATTCCTACAGCTGAGAGTCCTTCATTCCTGATAGAGATATGTTTATGGATGGGAACAGTTTTATAGATCGAAGACAATAAAGAGCTGGATGCAGTAGTGACCATCAGCTATTGTCCATTGCTGAGGACACCAGAAATTGGACTGATTGCTCAAGGGAACAATGGGCAGATTAAGCTGCCAATTTGGCAAAGACTCCAAAAACCTTCTATAATGACTTTAGTGCCAGACATGGGCTTAACTAAATATCAATCCAGCTTTCCTGGGAGGACCTCAAAAGAGCAAGAAATGAGATAGATTTATTTATTTATTTGTTTGTTTGTTTGGAATGGGTATTTGCACACCATATTGGGACTAAAGCCAGTTGGAACTAAAATGAATCCTTATCCCAGAACATCTCATGGTTATTAACCATATTTGCCAAAGCACCCATTATGGTTAAGATACTACTCTTAGATGGATCCAGAAGTATATTGTGGGATCCAATATTCAGAACACTGTTCAAATATGTGACATTTGTACTGGCCCCCACCAGTTCTAAAAGGTATACAACTTAGAGGTACCAAACCTGCAGACGGGCAGGTAGACTTTACTATTATCCCAAAAACAACAGGTAATTTTCAATATTTCTTAGTGTTTGTAGACACGTTTACAAATTGTGTTGACGCGGGCGCCTGGGTGGCTCAGTGGGTTAAAGCCTCTGCCTTCGGCTCAGGTCATGATCTCAGGGTCCTGGGATCGAGGCCCGCATCAGGCGCTCTGCTCGNCCTGCTTCCTCCTCTCTCTCTGCCTGCCTCTCTGCCTACTTGTGATCTCTCTCTGTGTGTCAAATAAATAAATAAAATCTTTAAAAAACAAAAAACAAATTGTGTTGATGCTTTTCCATGCTGTTCAGAGGAGACCTCAGAAGTTGTCAAAAACACTAAAAAAATTTAAAAAAAATCTATGTATTTGAGAGAGATTGAGAGATTGAAAGAACAAGTGGGAGGAGCGGCAGAGGGAGAAGCAGATTCTCTGTGGAGCGGGGAGCCAGACGATGTAGGACTCCATCCCAGGACCCTGAGATCATGACCTGAGCCGAATGAAGGCAGACGCTTAACCCACTGAGACACGGAGGTGCCTTGTCAAAAGCACTTTTTTCCCCCCAAAACTCTTTTAAGTAAGATTATGGCTAGGTTAGGATGGTCACTAACAATTCAGAGCAACAGTGGAGAGGCATTTGTGGCAAAAATCACACAAGCAGTGTTCAGTGCCTTGGCCATTCAATGGAAATTACATGCTTTCTGGAGAAGCCAACCAATTGGAAAAACAGAAAAAATGAACTTTGGCAAAAATATGCCAAGAAACCAACTTAACTTGAGAAGAAGCCTTGCTGGCTCTCTGCTTTGGGTAAGAGTGGCCCCTAGAAGTAGGCTTGGTTTAAGCCCCTTTGAGATGTTATTTAGAAGGCTCTCTCTACACTATTTTCATGACTTAGGAGTTCCCGATGGGGCTCATGTTAGGGAATTGAACACTATCAGTTATGTTTGCTATGTAAGTTTGCTTCCAGCAGGTGGTTGTGCCCTTACACTGCTTGAATTCTGGAGACTTGATGTTATTAAGGACCTGGAAGAACAAGCACTTGGAGGGCCAGCTCCATCCTCATTAGACAGGAACTTATGAGGTACTGCTGACCACCCATTCTTCAGTGAAACTAAAGAGAATTAAGCCGTGGATTCATTACATTCGAATTATAAGAGTCCACAGGTTCCCTATACCCTGTCATTAGGAGAACATCAAAAAGAGCCCTGCTTGGACTAGCAAGCCTTCGTTGGACCTGAAACTACTTTTTAGGGGGGCTGGTTTGAAGAAATCCATAAGTACAACAAGCTAGTTGGTTTTTGTTTTTTGTTAATTTTTTCAATCTTCCAAGATTCAATGTTTATGTCCCTAAATTACTATAACTCATACAGGAATTCAGTAATGTGGCAGGATACAAAATCAATGCACAAAAATCGGTTGCTTTCGTATACACTAACAATGAAACTATAGAAAGGGAAATTAGAGAATTGATTCCATTTACTGTAGCACCAAGAACCATAAGATATCTTGGAACAAGCTAGTTGGTTACGACAAATCTCCCCTAAGGACTTGATAAAATACAGTACAAGAACTAATAAGCAAAGTACACAAATCTTGGTAATACAGAATGTTGGGTTTCAACGTGGAGCTAAAGAATATTTCTAGATCACTGCAGAAAGGTTCCATTCCTCTAACCCTGATTTTTACTCCCATGTCAGCGGGAAGTAACTAGAATGGTCATGGTCCCAATTCTCTCAAGAATGAGGAATGATCAAAAGACATGGGGATCGAAACCAGTAACCAAAGGGTTAATGGGATTGATTGCAGTTGTAGACTGAAAAGTGCAGCTGCAACTTTTTACCCAGTCCTTTTTTTCTTTGTCTTTAAATTTCCCTGTCTCTCCTCCTTTGGAGAGGTGGATTTGAGGTTTGCTGTCCTGTCTCCTTGTTTGGCTCCATCTCTAGTAAACCCTTTCCTTGCTGCTTACTTGGTATCTCAGTGGTGGTCTTTTTGCTGGGCATTGGACAGGCGAACTTGGGTTCTTATAATACTGCCTCCTATACTTAAAATCTAGCTAGTTTTGGGATTAGAGATTTAATGAAAATACAGTTAAGGTAGAGGTTGATTTAATTGTAACTAAAGATGCTTCCTCCCTTTCTTTAAATAAAAATATTTAAGTTGAAATGCTTTTTGGTATTTAGAGTTCGATTTTAAAATGGGCCTTGTATCTCTCAATTTTGGGGGGAGGTATTTACTGTTTACATTTATATTTGGATTTTTTTCATCTTTTCAAGTCTACTCTTTACTACCATGTAATGTGAGGGAAGCATTGACTTAATGTTAAAGAGAAGTCGGAAATAGACCAAGGAAAAGAATGAGGGGAAAAGAAGAGCATGTTCTTTTTTTTATGTCTCATCTAAGCTTTAGTGCCAGCCCTGGCTCCAAGATGTTTAGGAAGCCAAATTACGAAGAATTTAAGGGTCCTAAAATGCTCTTTGTGTGAATCAGCCTACCTGATTGCCTATCTTTAAATTCCTTAGGAAATAGAACATTATGAATTCCATTTTGGGATATGTGAATTTCCATTAGTTTATTAAAAATTTAAATCGAGGGGCATCTGAGTGGCTCTGTTGAGCGGCTGCCTTCAACTCAGGTCATGATTCCAAGGTCCTGGGATGAAGCCCCAGTTGGGCTCCTTGCTCAACGGGGAGCCTGCTTCTCCCTCTGCCTGCTGCTCTGCCTGCTTGTGCATGAAGCATGCACTCTCTTTCTGTCAAATAGATAAATAAAATCTTTAAGAAAACACTTTAAAAATTTGAATTGAAATTTAGTATCATCATGTAATTTAAGTATAGACACTCAAGTTTGATTTTATTGCCCGTTTTCTTTTAGGTCTAAGTGTATCTTCATTTAATGTAATGGTTGTTCCACCTCCAAATAGTTAAGGGGAAACATTTTATTAGAGATTAGAATGGCCACGGTGTGGGTGGAAAATGCCTCAGATTTGCTAATTCGAAGTTGTTGTTGAAGTCTTGTATTAAGTGTGTGTGTGGGTGGTCGTGGTGGTGGTCCTGGTGGTAGGGGAAGTGAATGAATTGAGTCCCAGCCCTTGAATAGCTAGCTCACAGTCTGGGAAGAGTGATGAAATTATAATAGCTAACATTTATCGAGCCCTTTCTATGTTCCAGGCGATCTGCTAGCAGTTTATTTCTCTCATAATTTAATCTTCATAAAAACCCTGTAAAATACTTGTTAACTCTATCTCATAGATGGATAAACAGGCATGGCCACCCAGCTGGGTTGTAACCCAGGCACTTTTTGCTCCAGAAAACAAAGTTCACCATTGTTTTCTAGCTCCTTAATATAACAATGGACATTAATAACCCATCATATAGGCACATCTTAAGTGTTGTAGGACTATGGAGGTGAGAGCAACTCTGCTTGGAAAGGGGAGGGTGTTGCGGCACAAGTGTAGAAGTGGGCTGTAGATGGCCCTTACTGGATTATGGGCCATCAGGGAGAGCAGCTGGAGATGAAGCTGGGGAAGTGGCCTGGATCTGGTTAAAAGTCCTGTATAGTATGCGAAGACATCTAGGCTCAGCAAGATGCTGGTGGAGATTTTTATAAGAAGAAAAGTTGTTGTATCGGTTTTAGCATGAGTATTCTTAATGCTGCCTGAAAGGCGGATTGGAAATGCCTGGGTGGGGAATACTGGAAGCTCCATGGTGATTTAGGAGGAAGTTGTAGCTCTGGAGAGAGCGGTTCACAGCCTGATTGCTGCTGTGGTGAGGGAGGAAGCAGGGCAGCAAGGGAAGGGATTCAGAGACAGTTCTTTGGTAGAATTGCCAGACTTTGGGTGAGACAAGGAAAGACAAGAGTTAGCATCAACTTAGGTTTCCTAGTCTGGGTAATTTGATGGCATCACCATCCATCTGTCAAGGTAAACAAATCAAACACACAAAAAGTAGGGCCAGAGGCATTTTAGGGAGAGATTCCTTTTTGGACTTGTTAAATCTGAGGTGGTTATGACAGTTCTGGACAAATAAGTTTAATTGTAGGAAATATGGGGGTCTGAGACTAAAAGGAAATATGAGGTGTTGAGAGCCATGAGAATGGAAGAACTAACCTGGGAGTATTTGTAGAGAGAAAAGGAGAAAACACTGATGGTCCGTCCTTGGGAAAATTGATAGTTTATGAGAAGAATATCACCTTATCAGAGAGCATTGAGAGAGGCTATAGGAAAACTAGAAGATAAACCGAAGAGGAGAATGTTTCTAAGGTTTTCTAAAATTGAACATTAGTGAATCTGAAAATTCTATTTTATTTAAGCTAGCCTTAAATAAATTGTTTCATAGAGGCAAGGTACTGTGAGAGCCACATCTCGTGATTTTTTCCCATAGTGTCTTTTTGTATCTCAATGTTGTATTTTTAGGTGTCTTTATTAAATGATGACTCATGTTTACCCTTGGTTCCACAACCTCTTTATATGTACAGGAGATCTCGATTAGGCATTAGTATGAGAACTAATGTACTTCAGCCATGTGAATTGGTATAATTTATTGATAGTATATATTAGCAATTAAGAAAATGGGCTTTGGACTTTACTACCCAATTAGATGAATACCCTTATGTGAAATACCATGTTTCTTGGATTTTCATTATCATCTATTATATTAGAAAAGAATGATCATGGCTACTCCTGAGACTGATAACTTCATGATAATGTTTTTTTTTTCAGTTAGTGTTTGAAAAGCATAGCACAGCTTATTACATAGGCAAAGCTGGTGCCCTAGATGTAGTTCTAGGGGATGGTGGGGCAGATAACAAAGGGTAGATCTAGGGGTGCCTGGGTGGCTCAGTGGGTTAAGCCTCTGACTTCGGCTCAGGTCATGATCTCAGGGTCCTGGGACTGAGCCCCCGCATCGGGCTCTCTGCTCAGCAGAGAGCCTGCTTCCCCCTCTCCCTCTGCCTGCCTCTCTGCCTACTTGTGATCTTTCCCTCTCTGTCAAATAAATAAATAAAATCTTTAAAACAAACAAAAAAACCAACAAAGGGTAGGTCTAAGAATAGAACTGATAGGAAGGAATGTAAGAGGTCCAGAAATGGATGATTGATCTATAATAGATTAGCACTGATTTATACCGCAAGAGCTTAATTTTTTTGTTCAAGCAAATAGTATTTAAATGGGGGTATAACTATTCTTTTAATTTGTCTTTTTACTAAAAGTACCACAGAAATAGTAGGTATAAAGATTCTAGAAACTGCAAGTTCAGCCTTGGGCTAAGTATAGTAATATATTCCATCTTGAAATTCTCTGACAAGTGATCTAGCCTCTGCTTGAATATATCTAGCACTTGTTTCCCCAGGTCACTAATATTTTTCACTGACCTGTAACTAAGATTTGTTCTAATTTCTGTCTTAAAAAACCTTTTTGATATGTCTGTTCCTCCTGCTGTGTTAAGTCTTCCTTCCCTAAGGTCCTCAATTGAGGTCCCATTTCTGCATCTACTCTTTTTGGAGGTTCCTGATACTCTAATCTCCAGAATCTTTTTCATTGCTTTTGTTCACTGCCCTGCTAGTGCTCCCTTATTTCTTTTCTTCATTGAGCCCATTCGAGGGGTTACTTTTCAACGCATCTTCTGTCCATATTCTTGCCCAGGTAGCAGTTTTCAACAACTTTTAAAGCCTGAATATGTAATTCTTAGAATAGTTCCTTTGTAGCTTCATAATGCAACTCTATCTTAAATGTAAACCAGGTAGATTCCATTAAAAAATTCTTATGTGTATGAGTATATAAAATTTAAGTAAATGAACCAAAAAAATGTTACTTTTTCTTTTAGCACTTGAAGGAAAATAGATCCCTTAGATCTCATTATTAAATAGTGTATTAACAGGGTGAATATTAAGGAGTTACTCAGTATGCTAGGCCATGCCTATAATTACTTCAGAATAGCCTTATTCAGATTTTTAGGCGGTATTTTACTGATTTGTTATCATGAAATTTAAAGTACTATTTTTTTCCTTTTGTAAAGTTATACACTGGCACATTAAGATTAACCAGCTTCTAAAGGAAAAGAATGATAACCAGCAAGCATTTAGTTTTAATTTTCATAATTTTTCTATTTAAATCAAAAGCACCCTTTTAAAGCCCCTAAATCAGCCTTTTATAAATAAAGTAAATCATCTTGTGATGCATTCCTTGATGATGGCTTATGTTGTTTTTCTAAAGAAAGAGTTTAATTAAGATTTGATTTTCTTCTATTCTGCACTTTGTTTATTCATCACTGAATCAAACATAGGTCTTTAATGTCACTGGTAAGTCTGACTTTTTGGGTTATTGATGACCATTGCAGTTTTCAAAAAAAACAGCTGAATATTTATATTTGGGGTATGATTAGAACATAAATGGGCTGCCTATGACCTTAGTATGGGCTTCTGTCATTGTAGGAGAACATTTCTGGTCAGTGGCCACTGTTTACAGTTTGTTAAAATCAACACAAATGTACAAATAACTCATGAATAATTGTGAACACAGAATTTGAATGGATGTTTAATAAATATGCATTAAAAATCTAATTACAGTAATGAAGTTTACAGCTGAAATTTTAATCCAGCCCTTTAGAAATATTAAATGTGCTTTTCCTGATTGTGCATTTTTCTCACAGCAGTTGGGTAAACATTTTAAACTGAAAATCTAAATTCCTTATATAATTTTGATTTCATTTAACTAAGCATGTGTTCTTTTTGGCAACAATCTTCTTCCTCTTTGTGAAGAAGTGAACCTCCTTTTATTCCATAACTGTTACTTTGAAGAATTTTGATCAGTTCTATCTTAGGACTGATGAACATATGGAATACCAGATGAATAATAAAATGTGACCTGCAAAGACTAGATTGTGATTTTGGTTTCGTTGATCGTATTGGGACAGTCATTTAATTTGGCATTTGTTTTCTCATCTGTAGAAATGAGATTAATTATCCTAACTCTCCCTTCCCTGCAGGTCATGTATGAGGCTCAAATAAGTTATTATGTGAGAAAGTACTTTGAAAACTATAAGAATTGTTATATAAATGTGGAGTTATGGTAGGAGTAATTGAAAATATTGAAATGCCAGAGTTGGTAGATTCTAGTCAGTGAGTAGAAATGGAATGACTTCAACTCTATATAGAATTACTGAAGTAATTTTAACTTTGGGGAGGATTCACTAAATTAATGGCAAAAGACCCAGTCTGATTTCAGTGCTTTGAATTCTAGAAAATGCAGTTTTGATTTTTTTCCCCTTAAGATTATGCAAAGAGCCTCTGTGGGGAACCAGCGATGGTTTTTGTTCTCCTGGATTTAACTACCTTTTCTCTGGATACTCTGAATACCTAGGTGTTCTTTGTCATGATGTTTCAGTGAAAGCTGTTAAAGTTTGATTTATAGCACCCAAGTAAAATATCTTCATTTAGTAAGAAATTGATACTGCTTTCAAAAGTATCTCAAGTATTTGTGACTTATTTGCTGTGCAGAAAGATATAAAGATAATATTTTATAGAGTCAAAGAATATTAGAGCTGAAGAGGACCGCTGGGTCATGTAGTCAAATGGTGTTAGATAAGCGTGTAGTTCCTCCCTTGACTGTTTCTTTTATTTTTGGATGCCCTATAGTTAGAAAGTCTTTTTTTTTTTTTAATTTACTTCTTTTAAGTAATCCTATACCCAGCATGGGGCTTGAACTCACAACCCTGAGATTAAGAGTCTTGTGCTCTTCAGACTGAGCAGCCAGGTGCCCCTAGAAAATTCTTTAAGCAGAATGAAATTCAAGCTTTTCTTTACCTTCTTTACATTCATCTTGAAACTTTCCTCAGGCATAGCATATATAACTCTAGTCCAGATTGCACTTAGGATAGTTCTTTAAATATATCAAGATTGATAATATCGGGCGCCTGGGTGGCTCAGTGGGTTAAAGCCGCTGCCTTCGGCTCAGGTCATGATCCCAGGGTCCTGGGATCGAGGCCCACATCGGGCTCTCTGCTCAGCGGGGAGCCTGCTTCCTCCTCTCTCCTCTCTCTCTGCCTGCCTCTCTGCCTACTTGTAATCTCTCTCTCTGTGTCAAATGAATAAATAAAAATCTTTAAAAAAAAAGATTGATAATATCATTTACTTATTTACTCATTTAGTCATTCATTCATCATCCTTGTCCTAATTCCATTTGACAAACTTGCAAACATTAAAGACTTAGATTTCTTCCATTCATTCGCTCATTCATTCATTCCCCAAATGTTTCTTGGTGCCATCTATATGCTAGACATAGGGTGCTGGGATATTACTATGTCTCTTCTCAGTGTCAGCTGTCCCTTGTCCTGTTAGTCAAATCTCAGGACATGGTTTCTAGATCCCTAGAACTACTTCCATTCTTGAGATTACTATCTACTTTCTGAATGTCGTTCTGAAAATATGGCCCCCATATCTCAATATATTCCTTCACATATGTCTGGCTAGAGGAGTGTTGTAGTTACCTTGCCTGTGTCCTGTTACATTCAGGTCTCACCTTAGGACTCCTAGGGCTGTTAAGATCTTTCCAATTTGTATTTGATTTATTTTTTCTTTTTAAAAATATTATAAAAATAGTACGTGTGCATAGTAGAAAATACAGAAGAGGGCGCCTGGGTGGCTCAGTGGGTTGGGCCTCTGCCTTCCGCTCAGGTCACGATCTCAGGGTCTTGGGATTGAGGCCCGCATCGGGCTCTCTGCTCAGCAGGGAGCCTGCTTCCTCCTCTCTCTCTGCCTGCCTCTCTGCCTACTTGTAATCTCTCTCTCTGTCATATAAATAAATAAAATCTTTAAAAAAAAAAAGAAAATACAGAAGAGACAACTATTAAGTATACTTAAAATTAAAAAGTTGTGGGGTGCCTGCCTTTGGCTCAGGTCTTGATCCTGGGGTCATGGGATTGAGCCCTGCATTGGCTCCTTGCTCAGCAGAGAGTCTGCTTCTCCCTCGGCCTCTGCCCCTTCCCCAACTCATGCTCTCTGTCTCTCTTCTGAATAAGTAAATCTTTTTTAAAAAAATTAAAAAGTTATTGAGGTGTGATGTTCATTTAGAGAAGTACACATGGTAATTGTAAAGCCTACTGAATTTTCATAGAATAGATATGTGTAAATACAACCTAAATCAAGAAATAGAACATTTATAATGCCCAAGGTAACTGTTGTGCACCTTCTGAGTTGCTAGCCCTTTACTTGCAATGGTAATCAACATCCTGATATATATTACTATTAATTTATTTTGCCTGTTTTTAAATTTTATGTAAGTAGAATCATGATTCTGGCTTATTTCACTTAACATTGTGTTTGTGAGGTTCATCAGTCTTTTACATATTGTAACAGTTAATTCATTTGCTGAATATAATATGACATGGTATAATTATACCACAATTTTCTTAAAGGTCTTTTATTTTTTTAATTGCAGTATAGTTGGCACACAACATTACAGTAGTTCCAGGTGTACACCATAGTGATTAGAGAACTCTATATGTGCTCACCAAAAGTATAGCTACTATTGGTCACCATACAATGCTATTACAGTACCATTGATTATATTCCCTATGCTGTATCTTTCATCTCTGTAACTTACATGTTCTGTAACTGGAAGCTTGTACCTCCCAATCCCTTTCACCCATTTTGCCCGTCACCCACCTCCCTCTCCTTTGGAAACTACCAGTTTGTTCTGTGTTTATGGGTCTGTTTCTGCTTTTTTTGTTGTTCATTTGTTTAGATCCCACACATAAGTGAAATCCTATGGTATTCGTCCTTCTGTCTGACTTATTTCACTTAGCATAATACTCTTGAAAGTCCATCCATGTTGTTGCAAATGGCAAGATCTCATTCTTTTTTTTTTTTTTTACAGCTGAGTAATATTCCAGTGTGTGTGTATGTGTATATATATATATACACATACACACACACACACACCATGTCTTTTTTATCTGTTCATCTGTTGATGGACACTTAGGCTGCTCCATATCTTGACTATTGTAAATAATGCTGGAATCAACTAGGGATGTATATGTTTTTTCAAATTAGTTTTTGTTTTCTTTGGGTAAATACCCACTAGTGGCATTACTGGATTGTGTGCATTTCTATTTTGAATCTTTTGTGTTATCCCCACGTTTCTGACAGTGGGGGCACGAATTTATATTCCCTCCAACAATGCTGTAATAGTAAGAGTATTATAACAGTTATTAACAGTATTATAATACTAATCTAACAGTATTATAATACTGCTATAAAAGTTTGTACATACATTTTGGTGTGCATACGTATGCTTTCTGGTGGGCAGATACCTGAGAATTGATGGATCATACAATATATGTTCAGATTTAGTAGACAAGGCCTGTCTTCCAAAATGATGACATCAAAATATATTTCTACTAGCAGTGTATGGGATTTCAGCTGCCCTGTGTCCTCATTAATACTTGTATTCAATTGTAGTCACTCTACTAAATGTGTAGTGATATCTCATTGTGGTTTATTTTTGCTTTTCCCAGATGACTTTTGAGGTTGACTACCTTTTTTTTTTACATATTTATAGGACGCTTGGATAGAATCTTTTGTGACACACCTTTTCAAGTGTTTTGTCCATTTTCCTAATGCGTTTTTTTATCTGCTAATAATTTTAGTTCTTTATATATTCTGGATATTAGTCCTTTGTCACATGTATAAATTGCAAATATTTTTTCCCAGTCTGTGGGAAAAAGATTTTTTTTAGTTTTTTTTTTTAATTAGTTTTTTTAATGGAGTTTTTTCATGAACGGTACTTAATGGTAATGTCTGTTTATTAGCCTTTTTTTTTTTTTGTATCCTACTTAAGAAATCTTTGCTTACCTTACTGTCATGAAGGTATTCTGATATCTTTTAGAAGTTTTATTGTTTTACTTTTCACACTTAGGTCCATGGTCCATCTGGAATATTTGGATGTTATGTTAAACTGTGGTCAAGATTCATTTTTTTTCCATGTGGATATTCATTGACCTAGAACATTTTTTGAATAGAATATCTTTTTAGGGCGCCTGGGTGGCTCAGTGGGTTAAGGCCGCTGCCTTCGGCTCAGGTCATGATCCCAGGGTCCTGGGATCGAGGCCCGCATCGGGCTCTCTGCTCAGCAGGGAGCCTGCTTCCTCCTCTCTCCTCTCTCTCTGCCTGCCTCTCTGCCTACTTGTAATCTCTCTCTCNAAAAAAAAAAAAAATTAAAAAAAAAATTAAAAAAAAAAAAAAAAAAAAAAAAAAGAATATCTTTTTACCAGGCTACTGCAGCACTACCTTTGACATAAATCCATGGCCATATGGATATATGGGTTTCTGTTTTTTTTTTTCCTTTGACCCATTTTTGTGCTGATACCACAGTGCCCTAATTCTTTAGCTTTATAATTTTAATATCTATCTCTATGAGTCCTCCAACTTCACTCTTTTTCAAGATTGACTAGACCTAAGTGAGCTGTCTGGTACCACAGCCACTAGCCACATGTGGCTAACGTGACTGGGGAAGTAAATCTTACATTTTATTTAATTTTAGTTAACTTAAATACAGATATTAAAAAGTATACCTGATTCAGATATTGGAAAATGTTTTTTTAAAAAGACGGGTATTTTTAGAGCAGCTTTAGGTTCACAGCAAAATTAAGCAGAAGGTACAGAGGTTTCTCAGATAACTCCTGCCCTCATACTTACATAGCTTTCCTCATTATTAACATAGTATTCTTGGAACAACTCAGGAATATGAATCTAATTTCTCAATTGTAGAATTTGTGAAGTCCAAGTACAGATTAAATATTTCCAGTGGAAATTTAGCATCTAAATTGAGATATAGTCTAAATGCAAAATATGTACTGAAAAAAATATGAAAAAAGTAAGATATTTAAAAATGTAAAAATCTGAGTACATGTTGATTACAGTTCTTGATGTCAAGAACCGTGAAGGATCTGAGATTTTATCCTGCTTGCAAGAAACATGTTAGCTTGTCAGGATTTCATGAATGTTGGCAGAAGATGTGAAACCCTGGGTCAGAGACAAAGAATTTTATTACTCCTGGCCCAACAGGCAAAGTGAGTGTCATGTTTGCCTCCATTCCCCTTGCCCCTCAAGCCCCATGGGGGTGATGCAGAGGTTGGCCCAGGTGGATGCTGGCATACTCAGTGGCTTTGTTTCCACAACTGAGGAACCCTGAGCTTAGGAAACCCTATCTTTTATAAGGGTATTGCAGGCAAATCTTAGCTTCTGACCTGTAGGGAGACATTATTATACTAGACAGCAGCAACTCTTGTTGAAAGGCTATCTAGAACAAAAACTCTCTGTGCCTTTATTTACAGGTGTGCAGAATAGAAAAGATCTATGTTCTATATTTGTCATAGATCTACAAATTATCTAACAGTTGAACTAATATTTTGGATATGTTGGATTAAATAAAATATATGATTAAAATTAGTTTCACCTCTTTTTAACACATTTTTAAAAATTTTATTTATTCATTTGACAGAGATCACAAGCAGGCAGAGAGGCAGGCAGAGAGAGAGAAGGAAGCAGGCTCCCTGCTGAGCAGGGAGCCCGATGTGGGGCTCAATCCCAGGACCCTGATGATCATGACCTGAGCCTAAGGCAGAGGCTTTAACCCACTGAGCCACCCAGGTGCCCTAGTTTCACCTCTTTTAAAAAAACTTTATTTTTTTAAAAGATTTAATAAAATTTTTTTCCCTAAGAGCACACGAGCACATGAGCCCCAGGGTGGGGGGGGAGGGGCAGAGGGAAAGGAAGAAGCAGACTCCCCCACTGAGCATGGAGCCCGATGTGGGACTGTATCCCAAGACCCCGGGATCATGAACTGAGCCGAAGGCAGATGCTTAACCGACTGAACCACCCAGGTGCCCTTAAAAATTAAAAAAAAAAAAAAAAATGTAGCTCTTAGAAAAATTTAAATTATATATGTTCACATTATATTTCTTTAGTACAGCATTAGTTTAGGCTACTCTATATAGTATATATTTGTTTGTGTCTGGTTTCTTTCACTTTACATATTTTTCAGGTAAACTGCTAAAACATGAAATCACATGTGTTTATTTTTTATTGGTGAGCAGTATTCCTTTATATGAATATACACAATTTGTTTATCCATTCTCCTTTCTTTTTTTTTTTTTTTAAGNTTTTTTTTTTTATTTATTCATTTGACACAGAGAGAGAGATTACAAATAGGCAGAGAGAGAGGAGAGAGGAGGAAGCAGGCTCCCCGCTGAGCAGAGAGCCCGATGCGGGCCTCGATCCCAGGACCCTGGGATCATGACCTGAGCCGAAGGCAGCGGCTTTAACCCACTGAGCCACCCAGGCGCCCTCCATTCTCCTTTCAATGAACTTTTGAGTTGTTTCCAGCTGCTACAATCTTGTTTCAGTTATTTTTGGGTATGTTCTCATTTCTCTTTGGTATATACCTAAGAATGGCATTTTTAGTTCATATAGGGAGTGTAGTGTAACTTTATAAGAGACTGCCAAACTGTTTCTAAAGTGATTTTACTATTTTATACTCTCAATAATGTATGAATGTTCTGGTTGCTGTGTATCTTTACCAACAATTGGGGTGGTTAAGTTTCTAAATTTTTACCATTTTAATGAATAGAAACGGTATCTTATTGTGGCTTAAAGTTGCCTATACTGGGGCACCTTGTTGGCTCAGTTGAGAAAGCATGTGACTCTTGATCTTAGGTTTGTGAGTTTGAGCCCCACGTTGCGTGTAGAGATAACTAAAAGAAAAATTAAAAACTTAAAAAAAATTTGCATCTACTTAATGGCTAAAGATATTGAGTAATTTTTCACGTGTTAATTACTGTTAATGTATCTTTTGTCAAGTATCTGTTGATACTCTTCTGTTCCTTTTATTATTAACTTATATATTTTAAAGATTTTATTTATTTATTCATAGAGTGAGAGCATGAGTGGGGGAAGGGGCGGTGGGAGAGAGAGAATCTGAAGCAGACTCTGCAGTGAGTATGGAGCCTGATGTGGGGGTTGATCTCATGACCCTGAAGATCATGGCCTGAGCCAAAATCAGGAGTGGGCCACTTAACTAGTTGAGCCACCCAGTGCCCCCCTTCTGTCCCTTTTAAAATTAGGTCGTTGGGCTTGTTGGGAGATGTTCTTTATATTATACTGGATACAAGTTGTTATTGTTGTTGTTTTTTAATACGTATATATTGGGAATATTCCTCTTGGAATTTTTCTTAGAACTTTTTTTTTTTTTAAGATTTTATTTATTTATTTGAGAGAGAGAGAGAGAGAGAGAGAGCGAGCATGAGAGGGGAGGTCAGAGGAGAAGCAGACTCTCCATGGAGCTGGGAGCCCAACGTGGGACTTGATCTTGGGACTCCGGGATCATGACCTGAGCCGGAGGCAGTCGCTTAACCAACTGAGTCACCCAGGTGCCCTTTCTTAGAACTTTTTAATTAAAAAATTGTACAATTCATATTCCCTGAAATTCACCCTGTTAAAGTGTGCAATTCAGTATATTTAGCATATTCACAAAATTATGGAGACCTCACCACTATCTAGTACTCATTAGGAGTTACTATCTGTTTCTCTCCTTCAGCCCTCTCCTCCACTGCTCCCAGCCCTTGGCAATCACTAATTTACTTTATGTCTGTATGGATTTGCCTACTGATGTTTCTTATAAATGGTACCATAAAACACATGGTATTCTCCTGCCTTCTTTCACTTAGCATAATGTTTTTGAGGTTTTTCCAAGTTGTAGTATGTATTAGTACTTCATTCCTTATTATGGCTGAATAGTATTTCATTGTATGGATGGATATATCGTATTTTATTCATTAGTTGATGGACTTTTGATTTCTTTCTACTTTTTGGCTAATACAAATAATGCTGCCATAAACATTTGTGTATACATTTTTGTGTGGACATGTGTTTTCCTTTCTCCTTGGTGTATACTTAGAATTGCTGGGTCATATCCTAACTCTAACTTGAGGAACTGTTACTGTTTTCCAAAGTACCTGCACTGTTTTACATTCCCACCAGTAATAAGTTCTATTTCTCCATATCCTCTTTGTTTTGGTCTTTACTCTCCTAGTGGGTGTGAAGTGGTACAGTATTGTAGTTTTGATTTGCATTTCTCTATCGATTACTCATATTGAACATCTTTTCATGTGTTTATGAACCATTCATATATCTATGTCTGTTCAACTCCTTTGCCTATTTAAGAAATTGGGTTATAAAATTGAGTCGTAAGAATTTATACATTCTGGAGCCGAGTTCCATAACAGATATGTGATTTGCAAATATTTCCTCATTCTGTGGGTGGTGTTTTTCACTTTCTGGATGATATCCTTTGTATAAAAGTTTTAATTTTGATGAAGTTCAACTTATTTTTTCTTTGGTTGCTTTTCAATGTCATTTCTAGGAATCATTGCCTAATATAAAGTCATAAAGATTTACAGTTATGTTTTCTTCTAAGCATTTTATGGTTCTTTACATTTAGGTTTTTGATCCATTCCTACTGGCACTTAAATATATATATATATATATTTTTTTTTTTTTTAAGATTTTATTTATTTGGTAGAGACACAGTGAGAGAGGGAACACAAGCAGGGGAGTGGGAGAGGGAGAAGCAGGCTTCCCGCTGAGCAGGGAGCCCGACCCAGGGCTTGATCCTACCTTGGGATCACGACCTGAGCTGAAGGCAGACGCTTAAGGACTGAGCCACCCAGGTGTCCCCCCATTGGCATTTAATTGGGATTCAGTAAGTCACAGTTTCATAGGTGATTGTGATGTCCAGACAGGATTGGGTTTAGAAAGTCCACACCTATTAGGAGAATAGATCAGAAATTGGCAAACTTTTTTTTCTGTAAAGGAGCAGATAACAAATATTTTTGACCTTGCAGGACATATGGTTTTTGTTGCAACTACTCAATTGTAGTGTGAAAACTGTCATAGACAGTACAGACAGACAGATAGTACACAGACACTAATGGGAATGGCCGAATTTGGCCTGTAGGCCATAGTTTGCAGACTTCTGTACTAAATAAATATTCATATGTAGTTTCTTGTTTGGCTATAATATTTATATTTTAAAACCACCTGGAATTTATTTAGGTGTGTAGTATGAAGGGATAGTCTAATTTTTTTCTGTTGTCTCCCAGTGGTCTAGATGTTACTTGTTGACTAATCTATTGCCTCCCATTGCTTAATTTATTTATTCAACAATTATTTATTGTGTGCCTATCATATGCCAGGCATTGTAAGTGCTAGGAATATGGTGAATTGAACAACCTATCTTCTTGTAGCCTGCAGTCTAGTTGAGAGGGACAGATAAGATGAATAACAAAAATGTAAGTTAGATGATAAAAGAACAGTGATTTATTATTCTTCCTTCTTATATATTATGCCATGAAGACTTTTTTGAGTATTCTATTCACTTTTTAAATAGATTTATTTATTTATTTTAGAGAGTGAGCGTGTGAGTGAGTGTGTGCACATGCAAGAGGGGGAAATGGCAGAGGCAGAGGGAGAGGGAGAGAAAGACTCTCCAGCTGACAGTGCAGAGCACAGAGCCTGAGGTGGGGCTTGATCTCAGGACCCCTAGATCAGACTTGAGCTGAAACCAAGAGTTGGATGCTTAACCGACTTAGCCACCCCGGTGCCCCTATTCATTGATTTTTTTTTTCTTTTTCGTGAGTTTATTTTTATTATTTTATTATTATTATTATTTGCCCCAGGGGTACAGGTCTGTGAATCATCAGGCTTACACCTTTCACAGCACTACCATAGCACAAACCCTCCCCAATGTCTATAATCCATCTACCCTATCCCTACCCTCCCACCCTGATCTTTTGATCATAATGTTTTGTGTTTATTTTCACATCTGGTAGGCAAGATCCCCCTCATTACTTCTTCACAATTTTCTAAGGATTTTTAGTGGAACTGTATTTAATCTGTAAATTGTGAAGAATTAAAGAATTGGCAGTGTTGGTAAAGTTGTGTGTGTTTCTAATAATATGTCCATTTTTCCAAATTTTCTTTTATGCCTTTGGGATTTTTTATATAAGTCTTACAATGATAATATTGTTCATCTTTATTCTAGATCTTTTATTGTAATTGTAAGTAGGATCCTTTTTTTTTCTATTGTATTTTCCAACTGGTTGTTCCTAGCATGTTAGAAAGATAAAACTGTTAAGATATTTTTCCAGTAACCTTCTTTTTTTGCTTATGAGGGGACATAATCAAGCTACTGCATTCTTTAAAACTCATAAGTGGCTTCTTATTGTCTTCAAGGTTAAATTCAACTTGCTTATCATTGTAAGGCCTGGTGTCACCTGGTTCCTTTATAATTCTCTAGTAGCTCATCTCTTGCCCCATTCCCTTCCACTTTATATTTCAGCCGTACTGAACTTGTTTTATTTCCTTCATTGTTTCATTTTGTACTCTTGTGTTTCAGAGCCTTCTCTCAGGCTAATGCATCTCATTCCCTCCCTTCACTGACTCACATCCATTTGTCCTTTTGCCCTTAACTGAAACATCATTTCCTCTGAGTACCCTTCCTTAACTCCCTGGGCTGGATTACTACCTCTGGCTCTGGGATCTCCTCGCATCCTCCTCTTTCCTTTACTACTTCCTATATTTCATCACAGTTATTGATCCTCTTGTTTGTGTTTCTTACAGTACACTGTCAGTATTTCGAGTGCAGTTACTGTGTCTTTCCAACTCACCCCCGATTGTATTAGAAGTTTTTAGCACAGAGCTTTGTACTCTATCGATGGTTTATAAATATTTGTTTAGCTGCTGACTGAATTCAGTTCTTTTAGTTCATAGGTTTCTCAATTGATTATTTTCAGTCTAAATAAGCTTTTGAACTTAAATAAGACTTAGTTAAATTTTATTTTGGAAGTTTCATCCAATTTTTGTAGCACGTTAACATCCTCTGAATCAGGATTGTGATCTAACATTGATTTGTCTCCCAGCTTTGTGTCCTCTTCATGTTTGAGGGCTAGGTTATTGTCTTATTTAGTGCCAAATATATTAATATTTTGTCATCAAAGCTCAAAAAGGTATACATAAATCTGGTTTGTCAAAATGGTGAAAGCCAACAATGTGAAATATGAGGGCTTTTTGATTTATAGAGGGAGAGGAATTCTTTCCTCTAGCCCAGTTTGGGGCTTTTAATAGAAAAAGCTGCTGCTGGTGGTTTTGGAAGTGCTGTTTCTTAGCCAAGGCAGGCTGAACCCTAGTGTGCAGGCGGGACAGGGCTCTGGCTGGGCTTGAGAAGGATGGAGATCCAGGAGGAGAATGGGTTGGTGGTTGCTCCAAGAGGCTTGAGTACTTCAAACTAGAGGGCCTGAGAGAGGTTTGTGTTTTGATTTTCTGTTGCCAGGCTATGATAAGTGGGAGCACGGCCTTCACTTATTGATAGCATTATGGTAGTTTTAATGAGAGTGACATCTTGGTGGTTTGGGTCACTTAGCTTCAGATCCTGGCTTGGTCCTTCACTTAAAGTTTTCTAACCTTTTTAAGTTATTTTATTTAGTTTCCTCATTTGTAAGGAATAACAATAGCTATCTCAGATTCTTTTGAGAGAAGATAATGTACAGAAGGTGCTGTACGCTAAAGTACATAATAGGCAAGTCATAGTGTTAGTTTTCTTTACCTTTCAGAATTCTGTCACTCATGAATTTTTTTTTTCACTCATGAATTTTCAAATGAATCCAGGTTTTACAAAGAAAACTTGAAGCTGTTAAAATGAACATAAAGCATATAGCTCTCTGGGTTATATAAATACCTCTTGTAGTCTGTTGATTTTGTGTAACTTCTTTGATTATTCTACTGCAGTAAACACACATACTACCTTGAAGTGGTCAGATTCATCACATTGTATTGAGTATTCTGGATATATACTTGTTCAGGAATGAATAATGCAAAAGATAGTTACCTTGGAAACTCTTTATATTTGTATGGTTGTGTATCATGTTGCATATCTTTAGTTCTTTCCTTTAATCCTAGGATATTTTTGAGCTGAGAAATCTTTACAGAAGGTTTTTGAACTGAACCCCACTTTGCTGACAAGTTATATGTAAAGTTTCTGCATATTAAACCACATCTTTACTGATTTTAAGTATGAAGTTAGAGGTAGGTTCTCAAGAAATATTTAACTTCGGGGCACCTGGGTGGCTCAGTTGGTTTGGTGTCTGCCTTCGGCTCAGGTCATGATCCCAAGGTCCTGGAATTGAACCCTTTGTCAGGCTTCCTGTTCAGTGGGAAGCCTGCTTTTTCCTCTCCCTCTACCTGCCGCTCCCGATTGTATTCTCTGTTCTCTTTCTCTGTCAAATGAATAAAACATTTAAAAAATATTTAATTTCAAGTATTAGAAAACCTTAAGGATGAAGCAGACCTTTAAAAAAAAACATGCTAAGTCCCAACATCTGCAGTCAGCAAGTTGGAGACCAAGAGTCCCAGGAGAGTCAGTGGTATAATTTCAGACCAAGTCCAAAGGCCCGTGAACCAGGAGAGTGGATAGTGTAGTTTTAGTCTAAAGACTAGCAGGCACAGCGCCCAGGAAGAGCCTGTATTTCAGTTGGAGAGCAAAGATAGGAGCAAACTGATGTCCCAGCTTAAAGGCAGACAGGAATTCTGACTTGGGGAGGGTCAGCCTTTTATTCTATTTAGGCCTTCAGCTGATTGGATGAAGCCCATCCACATTAGGGAGAGCAGTTTGCTTTATTCAGTCTACTGATTCAAATGCTCATCTCATCCAGAGATACCCTCGTAGCACATCCAGAATAATGTTTGACCAACTGTATGGGCTTCTCGTGGTCCAGTCCCCTCGATACATAAAGTTAACCATCACAACATATATCAAGACTATGATTGTCCTCCAGGTATCACCATTTTCCCTTATGTTCTTAAGATGCTTGCAGCAGTCCAAGTATCCCCATTTGACAGATACAAGTACAAAGGCAGGGGGCACCTGGGTGGCACTGTCTGTTAAGCATCCAACTCTTGGTTTCATATTGGGTCCTGATCTCAGGGTTGTGTAATTGAGCCCCTCCATTGGGCTCCATGCTCACTGCAAAATCTGCTTAGGACTGTCTCTCCCTCTCCTTCTACACATCCCCCCTTCCCTGCACTTGCTCATGCATTCTTTCTCGCTCTCCCTCTAATAAATATTTAAAAAAGTACAAAGGCAGGAACAAATGAATTCTTGTTCTGGTCTCCTTTTAAAGAGCACTGGGGGAAACTGGCAGAAGCTGACTTCCTCTTAGGCATCAGGCATCATTGGCTCGGATGATGATTATGTACCCAGTCTGCCATGGAGGATATTATCATGACTGAGAGTTCACTCCAGAACCCATCCCGCCTTCCTGCTGTACCTGTGGGGACAGATGCTGGGCTCTGCCACTACCTGTACCTGTGGGGACAGATGCTGGGCTCTGCCACTACCTGACTAAGGTTACTTAGCCTTTTCTGCCTCAGTTTCTTCACCTTTAAAGATTGTGGTAAAACCTATGTTATAGAGTGGTTGTGAAGATAAAATGATTAATTTGTATAAAGTACTTAGAAAAGTACCTGGCACCTAGTAAGTACTTTAGTAAAGGTTAGCGGTTGTTGCTGCTGCTATTGGCCACATGATCTTGGTCAGTTTACTTAACTTGCAGTGCTAACTCTGGTCCGAATTATGGACATTGCTTCTCGCCCTTTTGGCTGAGATCAAGTGTGGTATCTGTTCTTATCAGTTCAAATTATGGACATCTTTGAACTAGACTTTGTTATAGTTTCCCAACTGGTCTCTCTGCTTCTACTTAAAAAAATATATATGTAATAACTTTATTGAGCTGTAACTCACATACCATACAATCCATCCATTTCTGCTTCTTCTTTGTATTCCTACCATCTTATTTCTATAGAAGTAATCTTTTAAAAAATCATGTCATGCTATTGATCAAAGCCTACTTATTCTTACTCCTATTTGTAAGTCTACACTGTTTACTATGGTTTGTAAGACCCTAAATGATCTGGTCCTTGCTCTTCTTTCCAACTTCATCTTATACTCCATTTTGTTCATCTAAATCAGCCACATAAACTTATGTTTTCTCCCTCAAAAATGTAAAGCTTATTTCCATTTTCACTTGAGGGTTTTTGCTGGAGCTCTTCTCTCTTCCTGTCGTGCTCTCCCAGATCTTCCTCAGGGCTGACTCCTTTTGGCATTCAGGTGTCAACTTCGGGTGTTTTTTTCCACTGATAGTACTCAGATATAGTTGGTTTTCAACTAACAGTGAATGAATGAACAAATTTATCCATGGATTTTTTTTTTAGTTATTTGTATAATAGGATTATTATGAGGATTAATAAAATAATTATGTCGTTACTTACCCTAGTCCCTGGCACACAGTGAGTGCTCAATAAAAGTGAGCTGCTCTTAATAGATTTTCTTTCTAAAACTCTAAGTTTTGGCAGTTCTTTAAAACAGTTGTTCTTAACCAGTTTTTGTTCACAAACTTGTTTAAAAAAATCTGAAGGAGGCTATAATATATTTAGAGATCTTGCCTGAGAAAAAATACACAGTAACATATATACATACACATAAATTTCTTTTAGTAGGTTCCCAGACCCTTCATGGATCGTAAGTTAAGACCTTTTTTAAAAAAGAACTGTGTGTTATATAACAACTCTTGTCAGGGCTATTGGTGACAGTTTGCCTTTTTCTAATTTCTTTTATAATTGTGCTGTTCAGTTGCCTCTTCTTTCTGCATTATAGGCTCCCATGTGCCTTTAAGACAAGCATGACTGTAGTTTATTATTTATTGACATAGCGAGATTAGTTAAGTGGAGCATATTAGCTTGTTGACTGCAGAAATTCAGAAGAATTTTTTTCTTCCAAATTTGTCTTAAAATGAAAACTGAAGAATCAGGGGAGAAGAAACGCAACTCTTGCTCGGCTCCTGTCCTTGGCAACGCAGTTCAGGCCAAGACAGGGACAGGAGCCAGAGAGAGGTTCTCCTGTGCAGAGAACCAGGTACCAGTGGGTGTGTTTCAATCCTGGAATTCTGCAAACCACACTGATGAAAAGGGGCCTATATTCGACCTACTCCTGGGGGAATCCAACAGAATCTTTCCTCCAAGCACTCTAGCCTTCTTCACTGACAAGATCCTGGAACTGGAGTGATGTCTTCCCTCTTTCTGAGGACTGTTTTGGATCTGGCTCTGGATCAGGATGTGAAAGTGGCTCTGGAAGTGGCTTCCTGACTGAAATTGAACAAGAATACAAACCAATACATGAAAACAACTTTGTTACAACTTCAGGCCCCTCAAGAGAAGTCTGTCCTCAGATAACCTGGACTTGGGCTAAGATGGACTAGAAAAGATGATTTTATTGTATAAGAGAGAGGGTTTCCCATCTTGATAGTGGGCAATGCATTCAATATATTTTATATGCCATAATTAAATAATTAATTGTGGAACAAAAGGTTTTGTAGAAATTTTAAAATATCTGAAACAGTTTGTTTTATCTTTCTTTTCCCCCATGAATTCTTAAAGCTTCCTTTACCTATCCCACTGTCCTGGAAAATACCTATTTCCTTTGTATCATATTCAACCAGCATCACTATGAAATTAACTAGACTGCCCATGTCTATAAAATTGTTTTAAAGAATAAATTACACTGTTACTTAAAAAAATTCAGTTTGAGAAGCAGATTGACCGTATTTTGGCAGTGTTTCATATTTCAGTCTTCAGAAACCTGACTCTAGTTGTAAATTATAGATATGCCTCAATTCTTATGAAAAACCGAGATGCAACATGAATTTATAGAGTGGGTATTTGACAAGTCCAGTGTAAAATGCTCTAATGTTACCATTGCATGTGCTTGTAGAGGCTGGTGAACATTGTTGGGAAGTATGATTGCGGTTACAATTAGAAACTTAAGACCTAGATTAAAGCACAGTTATGCTCTCAATACTATATATTGCTTTATTTTTTTTCTTGGATATCTGTATATTTTTAAATGTTACTCTATCGAAACAGAACTGTAACCAATAAAAAAAAATGGGGGGCAATCACTTTCCCTGCTAATAGTGCCCCAGCAAACAAACATGGTGAACATTCCCCAAAACCGTGGCATTTCTTAGAAGAAGTCGGGCTCAGAGTGACAAGGGACAAAAAGGGCAAAGATTCTTTGTATGCTCAAGGAAAGTGGCCTTTGATGTGGAAATGTTGGAGTTTGGAGCAAACAGTCCAGAAAGAATTCTTGAGACATCTTTGGTTCAAAAAGTGGTCTTTTTTTTTTTTTTAAAGATTTTATTTATTCATTTGACACAGAGAGAGAGATTACAAGTAGGCAGAGAGGCAGGCAGGGAGAGAGGAGAGAGGAGGAAGCAGGCTCCCTGCTGAGCAGAGAGCCCGATGTGGGCCTTGATCCCAGGACCCTGGGATCATGACCTGAGCCGAAGGCAGCGGCTTTAACCCACTGAGCCACCCAGACGCCCCATCAAAAAGTGGTCTTATTAAAGCACTGGAACAGGACCTGTGGGCAGAAAAAGCTGCACTGGGGTCATGAGGAGTGGCTGATTATATACGTTCAAGTTGGGAGGGAGTTAGGGATAGTGTAAATCTCTAAGGAATTTGGAAGCAAGGTTTCCAGGACCTTGAGAGGTCCTTTACTACTATCTGGTAAAACCTTAGTCATGAGACCCTTCAGATGTAAATCACTGGGCCACATACACTTGGAGGATGATTGCTAACATATATCTTGGGGGTGGGGGTAGAGATAAAGGAAGTTTCCAAAGGGATTTTTGTATGTTAAAGTAGACTTAGGATCCTGGAGGTCAGGATAATGTTGAGCTAAGATTGCCTTCTGCCCTTAGCAGAGTATTTGCTTCTCAAACTGAGGCAGTTGAGTTCCTAGAGAAGGTCAATCTGCCTATCTCAAGGACTTGCCAATGGGCTGTAAGTTATAATGAAATTAATTTTTTTTCTTTTGTCTTTGTTCCCTGCATCAGCCTTATTATAGGAAGCAGAGAGGCTATGGTGGCAGACTAAGGAGATTTTCTGGGAAAAAGCTAAAACTACAAAGGAGATGGTACTGATGCCTGAATGCATTGAGCCCAACTGGAGATCTAGACAGTGCTGGCCATTAAGACATTTTAAACTGGTGATAAGAGAGAGGTGAGAAGAAGAGAAAGGGCCAAGTGATCCAGTTCTAAGTTTCATCTCTTGTTTAATATGAAGACAATAAAATCTTGAGGTTATGTTCACTTAAAAAAAAAATTGAAGCAATCACAAATGCAATCAATCAAGGGCTGGGGAAACTATTTTTCCCGGGGTGGGTGTGTGTGGATAGAAATAATTGTCAGAATACCATCTAGGAAGTTGTAATCATTCAGACAGGGGGACATCATGATATTGACTAAATCTTGTGGCACGTGGGCTATGGAGTTTAGTGGGATCTTCCTAAAACTTATTTAGGAGAAAGTAGTAAAGTACAAAATTGAGATATTAGACATTTAGATGTCATTAGACATTTAGATTAGACATGAGATATTTATGGGCCTCTAAAATCTTCCATTTATGTTTGTAGATCAGTGTGTGGAGCTTCAGAATGGCATTTTCCCACTGTCCATTTGGAGTACAATAAGACAAATTAATACAAATCAAAATAATATGGCAGCAGCATCCCATAATTTTGTACACTGATGTAGTAACAGATTTAATTTAGTGCAGCTTTTGAGAAGTCTTTTGTTTTTCAATTTATACAGCTGCTATCCAGGCCTAAGCTGGCCAATCTCTCAGCCTTGAGTGTCTTGTCTGACTGATTCTCTCTCTTTTTTAGACTTTTTTCTTTTTTTTTTTTTTCAAGATCAGTTTTAGGTTCATAGCAAAATTGAGAGGAAGGTACAGAGATTTCCCATATTCTCACTACTCCCCTTCCCCCAAACGTGCATGGTTTTCCCCACCAGAGTGGTACATTTGTTAGAACTGGTGAACCTATGTGGACTCATTATAATTACCTAAAGTCCATGGTTTACATTTGGGTTCACTCTTGAACTATGGGTATGTATATATAATGAATGAAGTGTATCCATCGTTACAGTATCATACAGAGTATTTTCACTACCCTAAAAATCGTCTGTGCTCTGTCTATTCCCTTCTCCCTGCCTCCCCACCCTTTGTCTACTGCTGATCTTTTTACTGTTTCCATAGTTTTGCCCTTTCCAGTTTTGCCCTTTCCAACTATATTTGTCATATAGTTAGAATGTCTGACCTTATAATATGCACCTTTTTCAGATTGGCTCTTTCACTTAGTTACAGGCATTTAAATTTTCTCCATGTGTTTTCATGGCTTGATAGCTCATTTCTTTTTAGTGCTGAATAATATTCCGTTGTCTAGATATACCAGTTTATTTGTCCATTTGCCTATTGAAGGATGTCTTGATGGCTTTCAAGTTTTGGCAATTATGAATACAGCTCCTGTAAACATCTGGGTGCACAGTTTTTTTTGTGGATTTAAGTTTTTAGCTCCTTTGGGTAAATACTAGGGAGCATGAATGCTGGATTATATAGGAATAGTATGTTTAGTTTTGTAAGAAACTGCCAAACTATCTTCCAAAGTAGTTTCACCATTTTGAATTCCCACCAGGAATGAATAAGAATTTCTGTTGCTCCACATTCTGGTCAGCACTTGTTAGTGCTCTGAATTTTGGCCATTCTCATAGGTGTATAATGGTATGCCATTATTATTTTACTTTGCATTTCCCCAATGATGTATGATGTAGAGATTTTTTCATATGCTTCTTTGCCATCTGTATATTTTCTTTGCTGAGGTATCATTAAAGTCTTTGGCACATTTTTAAATTGGATTGTTTGTTACCTTGTTAGGAGTTTTTAAGAGTTCCTTGTATATTTTGTACAACAGTCCTTTATCAGATGGGTCTTTTGCAAATATTTTTTCCCATTCTGTGTCTTGTCTTCTAATGACACCATGACATTGGCTTTCATAAAACAAAGTTTTAAATTTTAATGAAGTCCAGCTTATCAATTATTTCTTTCTTGGATTGTTCCTTTGGTGTTGTATCTAAAAAGTCATCACCATACACAAGATTATTTATGTAGGTTTTTTCTATGGCTTTTATGTTTCTCCTATGTTACCTTCTAGGAGTTTGATAGTTTTATGTTTTACATTTAAGTCTATGATCCATTTTGAGTTGGAAGGGTGTTAAATCTTTTACATTTTTCTCCAGATTTCTTCTTTGACCCATATGTTAGAAGTGTATTGTTTAATCTCCGTATATTTTAGAATTTTCCTGTTATTTTTCTGCTGCTGATTTCTAGTTAAATTCTGTTGTTGTCTAGAGCAGACATTGTATGATTTCCTTTAACTCTGTCAAGATGTATCTAATGGCCTGGAATGTGGTCTGTTTTGGTGAATGTTCCATGTTATGTGTTAAATCAGTTAAGAAAAAGGAAAGTAAATGTTTTTATTTTACTTTCACTTATTCCTTCTTAGACATTCTTTCTTTATGGATCTGAATTTCTGACCTATATTCATTCTTTCTGAAGAACTTCATTTAACATTTCTTGCAAGGCAAGTCTACTGGCAACAAATTCCTTTAATTTTTTATTTTTCTGAGAAAGTCTTTATTTCTTCTTTACCTTTGAAAGGTAATGTTGCAGGATTCAGAATTCTAGGTTGGTAGGTTTTCTTATCAATACTTACTAATATTTCACTCTACTCTCTTCTGGCTTGAATGGTTTCTGAGGAGAAGTATAGGTTAGGCATATTTTTCTTCTGGCTTTTATAAGGATTTTTTTTTTTTTATTTTTTTGAAGACGGGTGAGGGGTAGAAGATAAGGGAGAGCGAGAATCTTAAGCAGGCCCCATTCCCAGCATGGAATCCTATTTGGGGCTTGATCTCATTACCCTGAGATCATGACCTGAGCTGAAATCAAGAGTCAGATGGTTAACTGAGCCATCCCAGTGCCCAAGGACTTTTTCTTTATCTTTGATTTTTCTGTAGTTTAAAAATTATTTGTCTAGGTGTAATATTCTTAGCATTTATTCTACTTGGTGTTTTCTGAGCTCCCTTGATCTGTGGTTTGGTGTCTGTCATTTATTTGGGAAACTTCTCAGATTATTGTTTCCAATATTTTTTCTGTTTCTTTCTCTTTCTTCTTCTTTTGGTATTCCCATGATGTGTATGCTGCACCTTTTGTAGTTGTCCCACAGTCCTTGGATTTTAGTTCTCCTGCCACCCCCACTGCCCCCACTGCCCCCACTGACTTTCTTTGCTGAAGAGTTCTGTTGATACTCCTCAACTGCCAAGTGCTGAGATTCTTTCCTCAGCTGTGTCTAGTTTACTAATCTCCTCAAAAGCATTCTTCATTTCTGTTAACAATGTATTCAATCTGTAGCATTTCTTTTTGGTTCTTTTTTTCAGGATTTTCATCTCTCTGCTTATATGTTCTTGTGTGCTATCTGCTTTATACATAGAACCCTTAGCATGTTAACCATCATTGTTTTAAATTCCTGGTCTGATAATTCCAACATCCCTGCCATGTTTGGTTCTGATGCTTGTTTCATCTCTCCAAATTGTTGTTTGCATTTTAGTATATCTTGTAATTTTTTCTTGGACATGATATACCAGGTAAACGGAATTACTATAAATAGGCCTTTGGTAATATGGTGAGACATGTGAGGAGAGGAAGTTTTATAGTCCTATAATTAGGACTCCCATGTTTTAGGGAGCCCATGTGTCTGGGTTATGAACTTCAGAAATATTTTTTCTTCCTCTTTGGTGGGATAGCATGGTTGAGTGGGCTGAAGTTGAGTATTTATTTTCTCCCATATGGAAGGCTAGAGTTGAGTGGAGTTGGGTGTTTTCCTTTCCCCCAGGTCAATTAGGCTCTAATAATACCTAGCAGGTTAGGTTCCTTAACTACTTTTCCTCAAGGGCAGGCCTTGTTAGGAATAACAGAGTGCTCTGGTATATTTTAAAATAGTTTCTTGAAGTAACAGACTGGTTCAGTTGGTGGAGTGTGTGACTCTTGATCTCAGGGTTGTAAGTTTGAGGCCCACAATAGGTTTGGAGATTACTTAAAAATAAAATCTTAGGGACTCCTGGGTGGCCCAATCCATTAAGCATCTGCCTTTAGCTTAAGTCATGATCCCAGGGTCCTGGTATCTGAGTCCTGCATTAGGTTCCTTGCTCAGCAGGGAGCCTTTTCCCTCTACCTGCTGCTCCCCCTGCTTGTGCGTGCTCTCTCTCTCTCTCTCTCTGATAAATAAATCTTTATTAAAAACACAAAATCTTTAAAAAAAAAGTTTCTTTTCCCCTTCCCAATGCCAGAAGCATAAAGGATTTTTCCCCATATTACACTAAAAACTTGATTGAGCTCTTGTAGGTAAAATTCAGAAAAGTGTGAGGGCACCTCTATGACTGGGTACCCCTGGAGTTTTTAACTCTGAGTTGTCCATATTGAGCTTCCAGCAATTTGTCAACTAAGTTTAGGTTTTCCTGCCCGGTTTCCACTTGTGAGTCTCTGCTCTTATAAGCCATTGCTCTCTGTATTTGCCTGTCTTTCTCTTTAATCTTGGGGGCAGTGGTTTGCCCTGCATCCTCACTTGTCTTACGGAGCTGAGAAGAGCTGTTGGTTTTTCAGTCTGTTCAGCTTTTTCATTGTTAGGATGGAATGGCAACTTTCAGGCTTCTTACATGCTGAGCTGGATAACCACTGTTTCTCTTTTTATGTCTGCTGACTACCTCGAGTGATGTCTTATCTTAAGTGTGCCTTGGTTTTCTTTTTTAAAAAATGCAAATGAAATATATACTACTAAATAAAGATGTTAGGCTAGTGAAAAATAAAAGTAGAAGCAAAGAACGTTAAGCCTGTCTGAAGGCAGATGCCAAGAGAAACAATGTACTTTGCCCACAGTCCTGATCTTTCCAATGACTAGATATTTGATGATTGTGAAAAGGATGCTGAAGACTGAGGAGTAGCTTCTGGGTTTGGCAACAACAGGTCTTGGGTGGACTTGATGGAAGCTATCTCATAGAAGCTTGACCACAATGGGTTGAGAATTGAGCAGGATGTGAGGGAGTTGCCAGGAAAAATAAAGGTAACTTTTTCAAGTGGTTTGGTTGTGAAGGGAGGGTAAAGCAGATGTCTCATGACTGTGGGGTCAAGGAGGTTTTGTTATCATGATTTTAAGATAGGGAAGTGTTGAGTTGGTATGAAAAAGCAGGTGGGGGGGAGGTTAATGCTATAATACAAGGCCGGTTAGTGAAGAGAATGACATCTCTGGAAAGGTAGGAAAGGAGGGGATTCAAGATTATTTTTAATAAGCACCAGTTATGTACCAGGCACTTTTCAGTGGGGAATATAGCATTGAACAAAGCAGACAAAAATTCCTGTCCTTAAAGAGCATATACTCTAGGGAAAACAAACATCTACTCTGGTGGGGACAGACAGAAAACAAAAAGGAAAATAAGTATAATACATGGCATTTAATATAACTAAATCTAATGGTTCTTGGCACATATATATATGTCATATGTGTATAAGAATATATGTAGTAAAATATATATTAAAAATACCAGAGTATAGCATATGTAGTTTTTTTTAAGTTTTTTTTTTTTCTGATATATTTGGCAGAGAGATGGAGAGCAAGCACAAGTAGGTAGAGCAGCAGGCAGAGGGAGAGGGAGAAGCAGAATCTCCGCTGAGCAGGAAGCCCAACATGGGGCTCGATTCCAGGACCCTGGGATCATGACCTGAGCTGAAGGCAGCCGCTTAACCGAATAAGCCACCCCTTGCGTAGTTGTTTGGTTTTTTTTAACCATTTCATATTCTTACTTATTTCATGAAATTTGTTTTTCAGTTGTGTATATGTGTGTGAATATTGGGTCATGATATTCAGGAGGGTTTCAAAATTTGAAAGCCACTGGTTAGAAGATAAGAAAGCATTAATATCATTACTGGAATGAGCAGTAACTCCGAGGTTAAGGAAAGAGAAATGGATGGGGCAAATACAGGCGAGTTTGGAGATGGTAGGGAGCTGAAGGACTTTGAAGGATGGTGAGATTTTGTGAGGGAGAAATTAGGTTGGTCGAGATTGGAAGAGGAGGATGTTCAAGTCAGAGAATCTGTATGAACAAAGGCATGACTATGAAATGAAGGAATTGAAAGTGTTTGGGACACAGTAAGTCATCCACTTGACTAGAAGGCAACTCACATTATTTCATCTACCTTTGCATTTTCCATTCTAACTAGCTTCCTGACATTTCTGCTATTGCCCATCCTAATTTGGGCCTTGATTATTTCCCACTTAGAATAGTTTCATAACCAGTTTCTCTGTATCCAAATTCATTTTACTTGCTAATGCCAGTTAATCTTGATACATTACTGCTGCAATTTTTTCCCTGTCACCCCTGCTTAAAATAAGAATAAAAAAAACCCTGGGTATTTATTACCCCATCACACATTACATGTGGTAGACAGTCATTTCTTGTATCAATGGCTGCTCTTTGGAAAGTAGAGGGAGAGTCATCTGGAAATGCAGGCTGGGGCCCTTTTATGAATTTCTTGAATCCTAGAATGAGGACACTCTTTTTGGGGATCACCAAAACTACCTCCAGTTTGATGATTTGCTAGGAGGAGTCACAAGACTTAGCATGTAGTTGAACTCATGGCTATCATTTATTACAGCAAAAGGATATAAACAGAATTGGCCAATGGGAAAGGCATGTCAGGCAGTCTGGAAGAAATTAGGTCCAAGCTTCTGAGTCTTCTCCTCGTGGAGTCACATAAGAAATACTTAATTTCTCCAGCAATGAACTGTGGCAACAGATGTGAAATGTTGGCTATTAGGGAAGCTCATTGGAGACTCAGTGGTTAGGGTGGTGGCAGTGGGGGGTGGTGGTCACATAGCTACTCTTTGCATAGCATGTACCAAAAGTCTGGCCGCATAGAAGGAAACTAGGTGTTCAGCATAAACCACATAGCTTGCACATAGTACAAACAGTGTAGGCACAGTAAGTCACCCTTTCCATTTCTGGGAATGGTGGGAACCTTCTTGGAATCCAAGTTCCCAGCCAAGAGCCCACCTTGCAAGCAGACCTTTCTAAGGACAGTAATCTCAGGCCTGCTGTGCTAACTCTTTTCTGTACCCTGTTTGTACTTAATGTGCTTCTATCAAATGGAAATGTGGCTTCAGGGGCTTTTTTGGAAGTGGGGGTGGTACAGTTGTAGAAATAAGGGAGATATGAAGAGGGTGGGATTTTGTGCCCCCTCTCCCATCTTTCTCTTTAATAAATTCAGGATTGTGTGGAAGGTTTTGTGTGTTAAGAAAAAAAAAGGAAAAAGAAAAAAAGGTGCTGCTGTTAAAATTATGTTTGATGTTTGAAAACCACTCCTTTAAACAATGAGATGAATTTTAAGAAAAATGTTAATAAAATCACAGTTTGGATTTTAGCAAGATCATCTGTGTAGTTGATGGAAGATATTTTCCAGATCGTTAGTGGTAAATTTGGGCCAGTGGAGGTGATCAGAGGTGGGGAGGCCAAGGCAGAGGTCATGAGAGCCCCAGCTAGGGTGGTGTTATGAGGAAGAGTGGGAGGGGATGGATTAGAGTATTTGCTCTACAAAGTGAGTAGTATTGATGGATGATTGGCTGAGGACCGGGTTGAAGAGCAAGATAGACGTTTATTCTTTTACGTAAAAATCCACTGGGTGGCCCAGGGCTGGTTTGGCAGCTCAGCATTGTTGGAGAACTTTGCTCTGCTTTTCTCAGCATTCTGTGGGCCTCTCCTTGCTAGGCTGGCTCTTCCAGCCGTAGGCATCACACTTACATTCCAATTAGAAGAAGGTGAAGGAGGGGAGGAAGGCTTGCCTTTCTCTTTAAGGGCATGTACCAGAGCTGCACATGTTTCTGCTCACATCCCGTTAGTTAGAAGTAGTCATATAGCTGTGCATGGCTTTTTGAGAGGCCAGGGTTATTTAACTGGGCAGCCTTGTAAAACTTCTATTCAGAAAGGAAGAAAAGCTATTAGAAGACAGCCCTGCCCTCTCCCCAACACTCATGGTTTATTTAGGGTTTTCTTTCCTTTTTTGGGAAAAAGATGGAAATTAAATTGACTGTTCCTTTTTTGCCCAGGGTACGTAATTTTCATATTACTGAAACAACGGAAACATGGTATTTAGTGAAACAAGGATAATACTGGCAGTGTATCTTTGCAAAATCTTTGACTCAAAGAAGGGCGCCAGCCCTGTCTAAAAAATGTGCCAGTTTGCTGCTATTTATTGTTGCTTCTTAAAAATAGAGAGTCAGTATTATTATAATAACTTTGTATGGTGACACGTGGTAACTGCACTTACTGTGGTGAGAATTGTGTAAGGTATAGAATTGTTGAATCACTGTGTTGTCCCCTTGAAACTGATATAACATTGTATATCAATTATACTTACATAAAAGAAAAAATAAAAATAGAGCGGGAGTTACTAGCTCATTGCACCTGGTCCAGGTAAGGAATAGAGTTATGATTGATGTTGCCATGGCCAATCATTTCTCTCCCAGGAGAGGCTAAAAAAAGGATCAGAAAACCTCACTGCTTTGAAACAGATGCTCTGTTGTGTTTCAACTCTTTGTATTCAACTTAAAAGTTATGGAAAAGGAAAGGGATCTTACAAGCATTGAAATCACTGTGGTGATATCTGAACGCTGTGTGGTTTCAGTTAGGGAATAAAGGGGCAGTAGAAAACTCTTTGTGACTAGTCTCTGTCTCTGCCTTGGTACTCAAGAACCAGAATTAGGCTTAACTCAAAGGTGCCAGCCCTGCTGTGAGGGAAGGATCTGATGAATCCACGTGGCCCATTTAATGGAGTAAAGGCAAGGCAGAGACTCTCTGGCAGGTTAGGTTTTCTAAAGATTTTATCTATTTATTTGACAGAGAGAGAGATTACAAGTAGGCAGAGAGGCAGAGAGAGAGGAGGAAGCAGGCTCCCCACTGAGCAGGGAGCCCGATGCCGGGCTCGATCCCAGGACCCTGAGATCATGACCTGAGCTGAAGGCAGAGGCTTTAACCCACTGAGCCATCTAGGCGCCCCTGGGGTTAGGTTTTCTAGAAGAGGAGTTACAATGATAGCTTATGGGTTTGGGATTTACTCTCTTTTATTAAAATGAGATGATTATATTCATTGAACAAAATGTGTTTTATCTTTTTTTTTTTTAAGATTTTTATTTATTTATTTATTTCACAGAGGGAGAGAGATCACAAGGAGGCAGAGAGGCAGGCAGAGAGAGAGGGGGAAGCAGGCTCCCTTCTGAGCAGAGAGCCCGATGCAGGCCTCGATCCCAGGACCCTGAGATCATGACCTGAGCCGAAAGCAGAGGCTTTAACCCACTGAGCCACCCAGGCGCCCATCTTTTTTGTTTTTTTAAGTAGTCTCCATGCCTAAGGTGGGGTTTGAACTCATGACCCTGATATCAAGAGGCTCACCCTTCACCAACTGAGTCTGCCAGGTGCCCCAAAATGTGTTTTATTTTTATCGGAATGAGATTTACAGTAACTGTTCACATATGTATACTTGTAAAATGAAAGGTTTTAATGTGACCATTAAGAAACATGTGGAGTACTGTGCAATATCTTCACTTAAGGGAGTCTAAAATTTTATGTATATTCTTGTTTATAGCCTATACAGTTCATACACCTGAGATTACATCTTCAATTGCGGCTACAGAGGTTTATTCAAAAGCTTTGGCTGTTTGCCATGGACCACTGGACCACTATGACTTTCTGATCAAAGCTCATGAGCTAAAGGATGATGAGCATCAAAGAAGAGTCATACAGTGTTTGCAGAAATTACATGAGGACCTCAAAGGATACAGTATAGAGGCGGGAGGCCTTTTTTCAAAGGTGAGTTTTGTGTGATATTAAAGACGAAACAGTTAAAAGCAAGCATTTTATAAAATGGATTAAATGCAGTTGGTACAATCATGAAACTGCTTGAAATTTCTCACCATTTCCCTTTTTAAGAAGATTTTATTTATTTATTAGAACATGAGTGGGTGGGAGAGGCAGAGGTAGAGGGAGAAGCAGACTCCCTGCTGAGCAGTGAGCCCAACACAGGGCTCCATCCCAGGACCCTGAGATCATGACCTGAGCTGAAGGCAGACACCTAACCAACGAGCCACCCATACACCCCTCTCACCAGTTCCTTTAAACAAACCCTGTTGGATCCCCATTCCTGACCTCTTGATGCTCCACAGCTTTCTTTTACCTTGGGGGGGGGATTCATATAGCTTCATATTTAGGTAATGATTGATGGCATCTAGTCTAAATGAAGATTGTACAATTTAAAAATTTTCCCTTCCTCCAGCTCAGGCCGGCCTGTCCCAGGATCAGCAGTGCAGAAGGTGGAGTGATTTGTTCTTCCCCTTTCCCTCCTCCTCCTGTGTCTGCTTGCTTGGCTTTTCTAGGGTCAGGATGAGACGATGGAAGATTAGAGCAAAATAGCAAAGTCTTAAATGAACAGGTGAGGGCCTTTTGTGTGGTAGACACTGACATGCTAGTGCTTTGTTGAGGGGCTCACTGATGGGTTGTTTTGGATTCCCATGGGGATCTCCCCACTGTTCCACTTTTGGACCTCTTATGATTCTGTTTGAACCCCTTGCACCAGTGCATCCTGCCGGTACCCCTTGCCTTTGCACTTAACCTTCTTGGGTGGGCTCCTGTCAGGACAGCTCTACCCAGTACACCTTTTATGGTGTCTACTTAGGCCACAGGAAGCATACCATCTCCTTTTTCCAATCCTACCCCAGCTTCAGTCAGCCTCCTGGAGACCTATGGCAAGTTCTTCCACGGAAACTTACATAGCCTTCTTTGGTAACTGCCAGTGGATTTCCTCACCTAAGCAAGCATCCCGCTGGAGAGGGAGATGCCCATCTCATCATACACTCAATCCTAATCTCTTTGGATGCTTCCCTTCGGGACTACCTGCTTTTGGCATGAGGTTTATGTGGGGGAGATGCCACCACATTCCTTACTTAGTTAACAGCTTTCTACTTTGATTATTTTCTTCAGTTCTGCTTTGGTTTTAGGGCTGTTTTTGCTGCTGCTGCTTTTTTTTTTTTTTTCTTACAGTAATTCCTGCATGGATATGACTAATACCTCTTTTTAGAATGTAGGGGAACTTGTTTCTCCTTGTTCTTATCTTTGAGCTTTTGCTGAAATTCTGAGACAACAGGAAAACCCCCTTTCCTTATTCCATTATAGAAGCCATTGTCATCAGCGGTGTCTTCTTCAAATTATGAGGGATATTAATAGTAAGATTTAGAATATGGTTCAACCAAAGGAACTAGTTTTCCTCATGGAACACTGGGTGTCATATGCAAACAATGAATCGTGGAACACTACATCAAAAACTAATGATGTACTGTATGCTGACTAACATAACATAATTTAAAAAAAGAAAAAAAGAAATTAGTTTTCCTTTAATTGACTGGCCAACCATCCTCCCCCACATCCAAATATTCTATTATGAAGTTTTTAGAGGAAAGGTAATATATAACATATTAGTAGTGCTTGATTTAAAAACTGTAATCGAAGTAATTTTACTTTTTAAAAAGCACTTTAGAGTATACTTACATAGTTTTATTTTTATAGAAAGAAAAATGCTGTCATTGCGTTAACAGCTTTTGGTTCAATGGACTAATGATTCATGTAGGTTACAGAAAGAAATGGAGATTTAGAATAAACTGCATATGCAAATAACAGTGAAGGGCATCTCCGTTACACAGCCAGGCCTCCCGGAGCCAGAGCCCAAGGCTTTGCCTCAGTGGTTCTGAGCGTGTTGTTGATTTGACTGGCAGGAGACACAGGTACCTGCTGATTCTTGCGCCAGTGCTCTCGTGTTCATGTAATTTGCTTACTCTGTTGTTCCTTCCCCCACGTCTGTTTCTACTTCTGTTTGTCCTACCAATTTATTCATTCTCTTTCTGTATCTGTGGTTTAAATTCCCTGATGGGAAGCCCTATGACTTTATCCCTGTTTGGGCAGAGCTTTCATACCAGGTTTTTTGGAGGCTACTAGCCAGTGTAAAGATCAGATCTTTGGCTAGGGTACCATTCAGGGCTCCCGTGATTATGGTGGTTCCCTCAGAAGTAGGCTGTGAGTGTGGTGGCCGCTATGGTTGGCTGGCCCAGCATCATGGTTATAGGAACTAAAAATGAATTATCCCGGGCGCCTGGGTGGCTCAGTGGGTTGGAGCCTCTCCTTTAGGCTCAGGTCATGATCTCAGGGTCCTGGGATCGAGGTCCACATCGGGCTCCCTGCTCGGCGGGGAGCCTGCTTCCCCC